>VWZU01005329.1:545999-558499 GCA_013397095.1 Sterrhoptilus dennistouni | reverse complement strand
CCCAGGTGCACAGCAGTTACCTGTATTGAATCATTGCCTTTAATTATAATCAAGCTCAGTCCTAGATTACAAGGTCTGGGTGCACAAACCCTTAGCACAAAAATTTTCTCTTATTTTGCTAACTGCTTAAACATAAAACTGTAACAGAAAGGAATTGTCCCTGTGACTCATATTTTTCATCATTTGGTCATTAAATAGTGATGGATATAAACCTATAAAGTATCTAAACTGAACCTTTTAACAATCCATGAGCAATACTATCATTTCTTTAATAGAACTCGCTGACCGTGCCTTTCTCAGATGCCATTTGTCATTTTCAGCCTGCAATAATCAATAACTTGGCTTTGAAATAAATAATATAACAGTCACAATATATTATCTTTCAGTCTGGCCTTATACTAACCATAAAACAAGACTAAGAAAGATGAAAACTTTAGGAAAATGCCAAAAATTAAATACCTGAGAGTGGGAGCTAAATTAACAAGCAGCTTTACATAGTTTCCCTTCCAAATTCTTTGGGCTTACCTTCCTTTTAGGAAACTGTACCTACTTTTCAAATAAAAACAAGAATTTGGGATGATCTGACTTCAGGTTTGGGACAGATGCCATCTTGCTGTGAGGCTGGTGCCACATTTCTCTCCCAGGTCAGTAAGGTGTGTGAGCTCCAGATCCTGCTGCTGTTATGCAGTGCAGCAATTAAACACATGCTAAGTTTTAAACATATGATTGTTAAAATCAATAGGGCCCAGGAGCACCTAAACTAAACATTGTCTCTAAAAACCCAGCTGGAGTTTAGAAAAGCAGCTCCACGCTGAGGTGGCTGAATCCTGCTGAAGTTTTGGGGACTTTCCTCAGGTCCCTCAGTGAGAGCTGGAGGTGACGTGGGTGTGCTGGCAGTGCTGGGTGTGGTGGCACATGCCAGCTGTCCCTGCAGGAGCTGTGCTGTCACCTGAGGAAAGCCCTGTGCCTGCTGCTGTGCTGAACTCCATCTCATGAATGCTTTGGACAGAGTCTACTGGCAAATCTAGGCACCAACACAAACATAAATTCCATCTGCTTCCTCTGCCACCCCAGAAATCCCCTCAGAGGGGTAGAAAGGACAGGCAGGAGAGCTGTAGGACAGGGTACACATAGGATGCAAGAGCAAGCTTAGCTCTGGATTTCCTCCTTTGGCCAAGTCTTGCTCAAATCTTTAGTAGTCCCACACATTTATTTTCCCTGGTTGGGTTTGATCCATGGCTAAAAATCCTTCCAGAGCTCCTGCTCAGCCTGGGCTGGTATCTGATCATTTCTACTCAAAAACAAGGCTGCAGTTTCAGTGAGAGGAGGAAAGAAGCCAGACCTTGTTCAGGCTCAGGGGAGCACTGCTGAGAGCAGAAAATTCCCTAAGAGAGTGGAAGCTCAGAAGAGAGTTTGCATCAAAGTAAAAATTCCTGGTTCAAACCTTTGTCACAGCTGAAACACACCATCACTAGCACTGCTCACAGCCTGTGTCCTTCACTCAGGAAGGGAGCACCGTGCCTTGGAGGTGACAAAGAGGGACATTTGTACAGCCCAGGGCTTCCTCCTGCCCAGCCTGAAGTGTGCAGGGAAGGGCTGGACAGCCAGGGCCACTGTGGTCTTGCTCCTTAGGGCTGGATATGTTCTGATTAAGGAGAGAGGCACTGTGTCCTGCCTGGAAAAACTGGCTTTTAAGTGCTGACGCCCTGCTGAGCTTCTCGAAGGTTTGCTGAGTCTGAAAGAGCAAGGGAAAAGGGAAAGATTTTGTTTCAATAAATTCTGACAGTTCAGCTCTGAGGCAATGCTTTCCCAGCCGTCAGTGTGACAACTTCGGCTGTTCTTTCCAACTGGAAGCTCTTTCTGGAAGCTCCCCCAGGCCACAGTGATGCCCCAGGGCCAGGCCATGCCCAGCCCTTGAGGAATCCACTCCTGTCAGAGAGGAGATCCCAAGAGATCATCCCCCCTCATCCCTGTTTAATCACTGAGATTCAGCTACTCCTGTCCTCAGGTCTGAGCAGCCCTTGTCACTCCCGTGGTTTTTTGGACTAATGGTAACAATTAAAACCTCACCAGCTCTGTGCTAAAGCTCCTCCATCCCCTGCTGCAGGTGGAATCGATGCAGCCCCAGCCCTCAGCACCCCACGAGCCACTTTGTCTTCACCACCTTTTGGAAGTCACTCCATCACCCCTCCTCTCCTGCCCCGTGCCAGGTCTGCAGGGCAGAAAAAACAGAAGTTCAGGTTCTCACACAATGAACTCCCAGCCTCGGCTCGACTCCTCAGCAACTCTTGTAAACACAAATAATCAATTTTACACTGTCTTTTTTTAAGAGCAGGAAAAGAGGGAGTTGGAAGGAAGTGATTTGATTTAATTTTCTCCTCTACTTTTGAGCAGAATTGAAGACTACACCTAGGGAGATGAACTGAGGGAGGACAGACAAGAAGGGCTCTGTAAGATCTCTGAGGGAAGATAACTGGGGTCTGTAGAGCATTTGTTATAAGTAACACCAGCACGTGAATCTAAAAATAGTGTCTCTGATGCTGTGTGTATATGACTGATATTAAAAATGACTGATTTAAAAGAAAGTGCTTCACCTCTGTTGTCAACCAGCAAGGTAGCTCTCTAGTATTCTCAGACTTAAATGCTGCCAGTATTTCACGTTAGGATAGTCATAAAGTTAAAGGTTAATAGGCTGTACAAATGACAGAGTTTAAAGGGAAAAATGAAGATGGGAAGATTTCTAGCACTTAGGGAACATTTTAAAAATTAAGCTCCTCTGCCTAATGTAATTTTTCCTATATTCTTTCTCATGCTGTTGATCATTATTGAAAATATTTCTATTTGCATAAGTGATTTCTCCTTCACTGCCCACCTCCGTTTGCTTTTTGGATCATCATTACTTCCCACAGCACGTGAGTCATAATCCTGGTGCCTGCCCTGGGAGGCTGCTGCTGTGAGAAGGGTGAAATTAAAGCCATAGCCTCGCAGGGAGAATGATCAGGGGGACCCAGAGCATGAGGAAGGCTTTTATTTAATTGCAAGTCATTAGGATTGTCAGGTTGAGAGCAAGGCAAAGCGCATGTGTTGCTGGAAATGGGATTTGGTTGTAGGGTTTCACATTAGCTCAGCAGATGTGGTGAGTGGCAGAAGGGTGGTGCTGGGTCAGCCTTGATCCCATGGGTGGGGTACACTGTGTTCTCTAACCCTGGAGCTGGAGATTGGAGTCAAACAGTGAGATTAACATGAATTAGGTAAAGACTTTACACAGGGTCTGCCAGTTGCAACCTCTTCTTTTGGACTGAGGGAGAAAAATTCTCCCTTGTTGTCTCTGTTGGCCTTCCAGAGCAACTGGAAAAAGTTGTGTTGGAAAGGGGGTGAAACATGGCTCTTTAAAACCTACTTTCCATTACCCCAGTGCTCTTCCTTCTGTCTGAGTAGATCACAGGAGGATTCAGGGTGGAGGACTCTGCTCAAGGTGGTTCTTCCTCATCTTGTCCCGAGTACAACATCACACACATCACAGGGCTAAGCTGCAATCAGCTGTGGGCAACAGGTGGGAGCACGTTCCAGATAGAATTTATTCTTACTGCCTTTGTTATTCTTACTGCTCTCTTTATTCTTACTGCTCTCTTTATTCTTACTGCTTTCTTTACTCCTGTAGGTATCTGACAGTCCTCTCCTGGTCTTGCTGAAGTTGGGGTGTGCAGCGGCTCTGCCTGGAAGAAAAATAAAAAGTCTGATCTCTGCCTGGCTTTGATGCTCTGTGCCTCCACAGGTACCTCTGGCTGTGGCTTTTCTTCCTCTGTTTTTCAGCAAGTTTCAGCTTTTCTGTAACATGTTCCTAAAAACCTTCTGGGCCTGAGACATGCTGAAGAAGTTGGGTACTCCTGATTTATTAACAAATAGGTCTGGAATAAAAGTGATTACTGAGCAAAGCCCTCTCCCCTCTGCAGCTGAGATGGAGAAAGGACCATGCCTTGGTGTTCCCTCTGGTAAGGACTTTTATGGCTTTGCCACAGGGCCTGACCTTTGATTCTGCACAGAAAGTTCCTGAAGTTGTAGGAGATGATCCATGCAGAGCTACTCTGACAACCAGGACATCAAGCCTTGACACTGTTTTACACCACAACAACACAGACTCTGAGATTCAGAAGGCTGAAAATGACTCCTCTGTTTTTGGGATGTGTCTCCTTTTTATACTATTTTACACAGACCAATTTGATTGGTGAAACAAAGACAAATCTCTTCACTCACATTGGTCAGACCAGAGGGACATCAAGAAGAAGTCCCTCCTAGGAAAAGGGATGAATAACACAGGTACAGTTATAAAAACATTTCTACTGTTTACAGAAAATTCCCTGGGAAAAGAATTTCAGAAAACCAAAACATCTCAGGCATGGAACCAGGACTACAAAGCCTCACATTCCTTGTGCACAGACCAAGGGAAAGCCCAGGGAGTGCCTCTCCTTAAGGATAACTGCTGCTCTTGGCATCCTGCAGAAGGCACTCAAGACTGCAGTAGTGTCTTTTCATGCTATTAAAAAAAACTCATGCACAGCACATTTTCATGAATTTCTATGGAATTTCCAGGAATATTGAATGGCATTTTTTCCTCCTTTCCTCTGTTGATTTCCAGTGTTCCAGCCCTCAGTTAGTTGCTGCTATGCTACATATCTTCCAAAACTGTAACGTTAATATAGCAGAACACGACAGCATTGAAAATGTTGTTTAAAGATGTGCAAGGGTTGTATTTCTTTTGTATGTGGCACTGCATAGGACACTATTGAAACATTTTAAAATGAAAGCAGAGGCAAACCCACCACACCCTACCAGGTAAACTCACCATAACCTACCTCCTTGTCCCTTCCTGGAGGGACTGAAATGCTGAATAAAGGAAATAAAAGGACTGCAAGGAGTAAAATATTTGCAGTGCAAACAGTTTTCTCAGGAGTCTCTTTTACCATTGCTTGGATTAAAAACTTTTGCAAGACCTCCAGTAATTAATTTGAGGAGCATTTTCTTTGCCTGAAACTTTCAGTCATGCGCTGCCTTTGGGATTGTATGTAGTTCCTCTTCCCACCCTCAGGAATTATTTTGTGACAAACTTCTTGGATCCAAATAAGAACACTGAAGAAAAGACGTGGATTTTTCGGGGGTTTTTTTGGGTTTTTTTTCTTTTTTTTTTTTTTTTCCTCCATGCTGAGCCTTTTTCTTTGAGGCAGCTTTGCCTCAGAGACCCTACACACTGCTGGGCTGGCTGGTGGAGCCTCCATCCCTCTGCCTCAGCAGGTACTTGTGGAGGCATGGAATTGCTCATGGTGGAGCCTGGGGAATTACTTGTGTGAAGAAGTGCTCACCTAAAAGGAAAAGCTCCTTTCTATTTGGTCCTTTGTAATTTCTGGTTCTTCATACATTTTTACAGACAGGTGGAATGGTTATAATGTTCGAAAATAAAAGACAGTTTTCTTTTGAAAAAGGGGCCATGCCTAAAAGTTGAGAGTGGAAAAGGCTGCCTGTAACCTTTTATTGGCTTCATTCTCTCTAATATATCTGCCTTGTACGCCAAGAAAAGTATAAACAAATGGCAGGGTATTGGTTTTTCACTAACAGGGTTTAAACCAAAGGTATAAAAAGCATATCCTATCTGACGCTATTTATGAAACAATTAATATTGTCAATGCCTTTTCCATCTTCTCTGAGTTCCACATACTGCATAAACTTTGATATATCCCTGAGAAGTACAAAAAAAAAAACAAAAAAAAACCAGCTGGGGAATAAACAGGGCAATGCATCAACACTGTTGGAAAGGGAAAGAAATCCCATATGTTCTTACGAAACTCTTTGATATTAAAATAACCCGAGATGTAATTGTCTTGAATTTGCCCAAGAAGGCTCGGGCAACAGTAGACAAAGGGATTGAATTTGTAATCTCAGGGTTTAAATACAATTAATTATTTAGTTGTTTGGAGCTTTTACAACAGCAGCGAACCTGTAATTCTTCTCCTTTTTTTGCCTTTAGGACACATCTATTAAGTCCTCTCTTTCTCTCCCGCACAACCCCAGGAGCACATAGGAACTGTGGCACTTCATCCTGCTCAGATCAGCTTTATCCCGGGATGTCCGGAGGATGGGATCCGCCGCTCCCAAACCTGCGGGAAGACGCTCCCGGCGCTGGCCGTGGTGCTGAAGGGCGGCCGCGCCTCCTGGACGAGCCGGGAGGGAGTCCAGTGGTCCATCCGTCCATCCGTCCGTCCGTCCATCCATCCATCCATCCATCCATCCAGCCATCCATCCATCCATCCATCCAGCCATCCATCCATCCATCCATCCAGCCATCCATCCATCCATCCATCCAGCCATCCATCCATCCATCCATCCAGCCATCCATCCATCCATCCATCCCTCCATCCATCCACTGCTGGATTGGTATTTATTAGCATTAGAAATTAATCCCTGCAGATTCAGACCGAAATCTGTTCCCAGACAACAAGCAGAAACATTTTGGTGGGCAGTGTCACATAGAGCCCAAGTTTCCCAGATGAAGGTTCTCGTGGGCAGCTTTGCATTCCTGTTTTAATCACCTCCCCCACCATTCTTTGTCACCTGAAAATATCACCTCTGCTTATCAATACCCCTGTGTGTGTCAGCTGCTGCCAAGCATTCTGATCAATATATTATCATTTCTTGTGAAGGTGAAGGGCATTTCCAAGGACACGTGGAAATCCTGATCAGTGCTCTGCACTCTCTGATCAGTTTCTGTGCTTTACAAGTGCCGTGGCTGGAAGAGAATCAAATCAGGATCTCTGATCCTCTCCCTCAGTGCAGCCCTGGCTGCCAACAAACAAACAAACAAATAAACAAACAAACAAAAAGCAGAGGTGTCATTCACGTTTGCCCTCGAGTCTTTTTGCATTTCCTCAATTCTTCACTCCACTGCAGCTCACAAGCAGAGCAATACATAACAAACCCCTCATGGCAGCGTGATGTTGCTGTACAGGATTATCCTGACCGGAATATTTAAGGTAATGTGATCTGGGTGGGGTTTGTTATGAGGTGAAGGGTTTTTTCATTGCACAAATAACTTAGATGTCACACTCTGGGAATGACAACACACGGCAAGGATACACTTCAGGCTGCTGAGGAGAAACAGCTAAGGTTTATTCCTATGTTAAAATTGTTATTTTGAGAATTCTATTGCTCTGTAGATACCCAACATTATTTAAACATGTTGCATTTCATGAGTATACTTGGATGGGAATCTTCCACTTTTTTCATACATAATATTCTACTATTATTATTTGCTCTATCTGCCACCTTGAATAAGGTGTTTAACTGCATGCAGTCCCTTTTAATAATTTTGGGGGTTTTTTTCTGGTATTATTTACAGATCCTTAATGGCAAGCCAAATATCTGCTAATGTAAAAGGATGTGAAAAGGTCACCCTTGGTTGTGTTTTGTCAGTGCTTCATGGCTGCTTTTCATATCTTCACATGAAAAAGGAGTTTCAAGCCACCACTCTGAACTGGTTGGATCCCTGTATCTCAATTCCAAAGGGAATCTTCTCTTGTCAAAAAAAGGCGTAACTACAAAGGCTGTGATGGTGATAAAGCTGAGTGTCAGATGTTTTGCACAACCTGCATCCAATCCTTCTGCTGCTCTCCACCAGCATTGCTTCCATCAGCTTTATTATTGCTGAATTTCTGATGTGTATTGCTAATGTTTAACCAAAATGCATGAAAAATATTTGTTTTTCTAATAGATCTCCAATTTTTCAATAGTATATTAAAAAAACCAGCAATGTAAAAAAAAAAAAAAGCCCAAAAACAAACAAAGGAAAACCTCAATGTAAAGCTGTGGCTCAAAGTAGGATGATTTGAAATTTATGCAGTCATTTCTTGGCCTCTGATACTTTTTTTTTTTTTTTTAATGTGAAGTAGTGCACTATATTAATATATTTAGAAATAAGTGACTTTGTTTTCTAGGATAAAGTTTTCCCTGGAATTTACAGGAAGGTTTTGTAGAAAGAAGTCCAAAAAATATTCTTTTCTCTGTTGTGTTTCATAGAACAGGTAGAACAGAGTCTCTGCACCACGCGACCATAGTAAGAACATAAACTGTTTGAATTTCTGAAGACAAGAAACCTTGGAGATTCCCCAGTCAGATGAGGGAGAAGGAGCCTCCTGTGGTGTGTGCATCACTTTGTCTTCCTGGGATTCCTGAAACACCGAGATTCCCTGAGTAGCAGCCTCCCCTGGGGATTAGCAGGTGAGGCAGAGTCATCAATAAGTGCAAAGCGCACGGAGGTTTTGACAGAGAAGCTCTTGTGGAAGCCCAAAATGACCCCATCATTCATTTACTTTGCAAACCCATGAGCTATTTTGAGGATCTGCTGACTCAGAACAAGCTGTTCCAGACTGTCATGCCAGCTGCAGCAAAGGTTATTAGGGAAATTAGGGTGATCTGAGGATTTTCCCATGGAATTCAAAGCACAGCTCGTGTTCAGTAGGTATGTCCAGCATAACTCTTCTACAATTGCCAAGGATCTGTGATATGAACACGAGAGGCTTTATAAGCAGCTGATTTTTGAGTCAATGGGCTGTAACACTTTTGAAATCAATGATTATTTAAGAACTCCTAAAACTGCACATTATCCAGCTGCCCTGCACACAAACATTGGAGCTGCTCTGCTCTCTGTTGGCTCTCTGCAAATGGACAGTTTGGACGTGAGACCTGAAGGCTGAGTGTGGGTCAGAGCACCTCTTTTCTAGCCACAGTCACCACAGAGCTCTGAAGCAATTTGCCATTTCAGTAGGAGCTGGAAATACTCAGCACTTTTCAGGTGTGGTGACTTCTGTGGATTTTAATAAATGACCTATTTACGGCCACAAAGAGATCTGCTTATTTCAGATTTCACCAATCCTGATGTTTACACAGTTCTGGTTTTGATTTTTGGGTGTTTTTATTTTTTTCTCATGATACTTCAGAGTTTACAACCACCTATAAAAGCTTTGCTCTTCAGATATAAAGCTGCAAAGCCACCATCTATTCATTTTTCTTTGGGTGTCTCTGCCCTGACATATTTTGAAAGATGAGCTGAAGTTTAAGTCTGGATAAGATGTTAAAGAACAGCACATGCTCTGCCTTCAAATCCTCCAGATGCTCCTCATAAAGGATTTCCTGCAGTGCATTTAGCTGACCTCCACTCGGTGAGCTCGCTTGTGGAAGTGATAAATTGTGCACACATGACTAATACCAGGGTGATGAAACCTTCTAGAAGTCAGCCTGGTGGGCAAGACAAAATGGCAAAAGCACAGGGTATGTTGTGTGAGTTTGTGATGACATCAGAGCATCTTATCACATTCTATAGAGTAGGTGTGTCGTGCTCTGTGAGACAGACTGTGCTCAGATCACCCCATCAGTTCTGCCCCTGTGGATTTACTCCAAATTACATGGAATTTGCAGCAGCACTTGTTTCACAAAAACATCACAGCCTAGAAATTTCTCCCCTTCTCAGATAAAAATGTCATCTCTCTGAGTCAGGCACAGGACTGTGATGAGCCTCAGAAAGAAAAGTCTCATAAATTGAACAACCTGCTTTCTTGAAGCACTAGGAGATTCTAATATTTGTCAGGGAAGACTCTCGGCTTGCCAGGAAGCCACTGGAAAACAGAGACTAACAAAGCCTTCCATTTAAAGGTACAAAAATGCCATTGTAAGGCATAATAAGGGAACAACTTTAACTGTTCGAAAATACCTCTCAACCCACACACATCTCATACACCCTGATCCACTCAGCCTGGGGAAACCTGAGACGGGCTTCAGAGCATAACTCCCTTGGAGTTTTTCCAGCCTTGAATAAAACATCCTTATCAAATACATCCCACAAGAGACATTCCTTTTGATGAGAAAGTAGCATCCCTTTTCTGGGTAACCTCTGTTTGTTTCCAGCCATGCATTTCAGAAGGAACACTCCAAAGACTGACAGAGAGATGTCGCGTTTCTGAATAATTCAGATTTTTAAAAGGCCCTGATAATGTGAAAGGATGTGTAATAGGAAGGGGAGAGCCACTGAGAACAGCTCAGACTCTACAGCAGTTAATCCCTGGCATTCACAAAATTGTGTTTCTATGCCTGGACAGCATGACAGGAGCTCTAAAATCTGATGGGGGAAGGATTCATTTCGATTACCTGGGAAAGGAGTGTTTCTGTGTGGAGCAATCTGTTAAATGTCTTCTTATCCTTTCTTCCTTCTCTCTCTGGACATCCAAACTCTGATGCAAAGAGGTGCCTCAGCATTTTCCTGTGGGAGTATATTTAATGTTACCCATGGAATCAAGCAGTGCCTGGGTGGAATTCTGCTTCTCTACAATATCTGGAAGTCCAGATGCTGCAAACTTCTTTAGGAGAGCCTCCCGTTTGGACAAAAAAAGAAACAAGGAAACTCAGCAGTGCCCTTTCCTCAGGATGGGAAAGAGAAAGTTGAACCCAAGGTGACACAAAATTTGTCACCTGTGGTTAAGTGGGGACACTCAGAGGCGGCAGATAAAGATGGGACAAGAACCTGGGTGAAATACAGGCTGCAGTGGGTGATTCCTGCCAGGGAAACAGGGCTGCTGGGCTCTGCAGGCTGCAAGCCAGGGCTTCTTGGAGCTCATGGCAGTGGGGCACCACAGAATCACAGCACACAGGTTCACACTGCAGCCTAGCAAGAATGTAGCTCTTTAGAAAAATAATGAAAAAGAAGAGGCAATGCTGAGACAGGATAAATAAGGAGATAAATCACTTTGCAATACAATACAGCCAAAACCCGAAAATAAACAATTACTTTAAATCATATCAAGCACCTATCACAAACATCACATTTATACAATTGATCCGTGTGTAGATTAGCCAATTAATTCTGGATTGCAACACTAATGAAATAATAATTATCTGTTTACAATGGAATGGTAGGACTGCAAGTTTAGAAACAGAAATAAAGACTGCAGCAAAATCCACTCAGCTCCATCACCAGTGGGCAAGGGGGGAATGATCAATACCTGTCTTTAACGTCCAGATATTTCTGGGGAGGGGGAACAAATAAAATACATAAATAAATGAGAAATATATGGATCTTAAATAATAGAGACGGAGAAATGCTCTTCTAGAACACTGCAGGGTTTTGTTTGGTTGGTTGTTTTGTAGTAAAGAATTGCAAAGTGGGAATTTCTTTTAACATTTCCAGAGACTGGTTTGATTTTTTTTTTGTCCCTGCTTGGCTTTCTACCGTGAGTTGTTTGCCCTGAGGGACTCCAAAGGGATTAGGACCTCATAATTACCAAAGCAGTGAAAGACAGATGGAAAAGGGTGGGCATTTCAGTACAGAATTATTTTGGTGACTCATATCTAAATAAAATCTTCACTGAGATGGAGAAATGCACTGGGGTCTCCTATAAGAACTTTTCACCCTTGGCTTATCATGTAAGAGCTGCAAACATCTAGCACAGAGCTTTAGCCCAGGTCTCTGGCAGGAGCCTGAGTTAGATGGCCATTGGCTGTTTTCTGAATAGAAACTATTTTCTGTCCATCTGAGATTTTTTTCCTCTGTACATTTTACCCTGGAGCTGAGGGATATTCCCAGAGAAATAGCACTTCTTTGAAAAATTCCCGATGACCTTTACTTTGCCAGGTGCTTTAAATTGTTAACAAGAACAAGAAACAGTTTTTAATAACAGAATATTTCTACAAATTTTAATTGCTGAGACCCCATCCCAAAGATGTGTGGAAGGTACCTGAAATACCGTGTCAGTTGCAGCCAAAAATGTTGTGTGACTGGCTCCATATAAATTTTCCCTCTATTTATACCCCAAGTGTTCAGGAGGAAGAAAAACTCCTGAGCTGTTTGATTCAGATAAAAATTGCCTTGCATCAAATTGCCAAGTGGGTGTCTTTAAAACGAAATATCAAGAAAAATCAGGTAGATTTGATCGAGGCATTAAAATGTTTAGAAGCAGAGATTGTTGCCCCCTGTGCACGTGTGAGCACGTCCGAGTCCAGAGCTCTGCATGTGCCGGGGCAGATTTTGCAGTGCACGCTCAGAGGTATTCCAGAGGTTTAGAAGGACGCCAGAAATGAGCGGCTCCTTCCTTTCCTTCCTTCCTTTTCACTTCCCAAAACGGGATGCACACCTTCCCTCGGCCCCGCCGCCCCAGGCGCGGGTACGGGCGGGCAGTACGGGGTGTTACCGCCCTACCGGGGCTCACGTCGCCGTTCCCAGGGCTCCAGGGAGCTGCCGCTTCCCGGTGTCCCGGGGTGTGCGGGCGGTTCGGGNTCCCAAAACGGGATGCACACCTTCCCTCGGCCCCGCCGCCCCAGGCGCGGGTACGGGCGGGCAGTACGGGGTGTTACCGCCCTACCGGGGCTCACGTCGCCGTTCCCAGGGCTCCAGGGAGCTGCCGCTTCCCGGTGTCCCGGGGTGTGCGGGCGGTTCGGGGAGCGCCCCCGGCCCGGAATGGGGCGCT
>VWZU01005329.1:440111-531250 GCA_013397095.1 Sterrhoptilus dennistouni | reverse complement strand
GTTCGAACCGGCCAATCGCGGGGGGCGGGCTGCAGTGCGCGCGCGCGGGCGGTGGCGGCGGCTGAGGTGAGGCCGGGACCGGGATCCGGGATTTGGGATCCGGGATTGGGGACCCTGGGCACCGCCAACCCTCCCGTCCCGGCCGTGTGTTCCTTCCCCGGGGCGGCCCCTTCCCTCCCTGCTTCCCGGGCTCTTCCCTCACTCTCTTCCCTTCCCGCAGCGTTCTCCACATCCCGGCGCTCTTCACAGGCACCGAGGCCTCGGGGCTGCCGTAACTCCGAAAGCTTTTCCTTGGCGGCCCGCGGAGCAGCGGGAGGAGCTCGTTCAGCATGAAAACGGTACTTGGAGTTTCATTTTTTCTGAATAAAAGCGCGGGCGCGGAGTCCCGAGGCTCTCACCGGAGCGTTCCACCTGGGCCAAGAGGGGCTGTAAAAGCACAGATTTCTTGCTTGTTCACTAAAAATTATTATTTTGTTTCTTTTTTTTTGCAAAGCCGAACCCCGTAGTTAAGTAAGAATCGCCCTTTCAGCAGCATGTGCTTTCTCTGTAATAATATTTCAAAGTTTTTTTCTTGTGGTGTTTGAACATTTTCCCAGGACTTTGTTGTTTGAGGTGGGAACAGCACTGTGGTTCGGCAGTCCTGCTTGTGGAGCAGCTGCTTTTGTGAAAATGTGGAGCTCTGGGTCTGATTTATTTATTTATTTATTCATTACCGTGTGTAAGAGGCAGGAAATATTTAAATTCTGATGTTATGAACATTGTTCTGGATTAAAAATATTTTTGGGACATCTTTCCAGGTTTCTTGTGTTGAGCAGCTTTGCCCCTGGAGTTGCTTTTGGGCTGGTTAATAATTTGTACCAGCTCTCAAATAATACAATAACTTGTACCTCAAACCTCATGTTTTGTTGTGAGCTTTCTGGCCTAAGTAGACACAGCAAGTAGATAAGCTTGTACAATTTAATTTTCCCAGTTGTTCTGAATTCCTTTAGGTTTTGTGTCTCTGGACCTGCATCTGAAACATCCTCAGCAGGTGCTGCTGAATTCCAAGCAGCTTTCCCATGGAAAGATGTGTGGCAAAACCTCAAGCCTCTCTTCTCCCTAGAGTTCCCAAAGTAGGGCTAAAAAAGGGGCTCAGAAAGAAGCTTTTCTATTATTAAAAGGTCTTTTCTCCATCACTTCATGCTTAAATAGCAGATATAGCACTTTATGTTGACACAGTGGGTGGCTTTTTGTGTTTTCTGAAGGATGTCTTAGAGAGCAAAGCTCCCACTCAGGAAATCTCTCCAGTGAAGGAATGTGTGTTCCTCGCTTTGTTGCACAACTTGATGATTGTTCAGTTGCTGTTTGTGCCCTAGATTTGCCCTTGCTTCACTTGCTCCTTCTCTCCTGATTTACTCTCAGAGGTGTAATCTTACCTTTGCAGTTGTGCATATAAACTCTGTAACAGTGCTCCAGAAAATCTGAGCTAACCCACTGCTCTGCCCCTTGAGCAGAGGGTGAATGTGCTGTGGAGGCCTTGAGAAGCCTTGAAAAGAGGATGTGTAACCAGCAGTTTCTTGTTTTAGAGTGTTTGTAAGGTCCAAGCTGTTTTCGAGCTGAAATTTGCAATTCATAGCTCCTGCTGTCCTTGGAATTTTCCAACAAACTAGTCTTGGAATGGGAGTGCTGCATTTGCCTTTAGTTGAATTGTTGATATTTTTTCCTTGTCACATCCCATGACAGTTCCATGGTCACTCCACATTCCAGCACTTTACAGAACATAACTTTCCTTTCTTTACCTGCTCTTTGGGTTCTAGGAGAGGTGGGGAAAACAGTCTTAAAGCTTTTTGTTGCACTTATTTTACAGCACTTATGGAAGCCTAAAGGTCTGAAAGTTGCAAAGTGCCCAAAACTGTATAAAAGATGATCCAGTTGCAATTCTTGGAAGTGTGTGACAGTCATGCCAATCCAGGAGCAAATCAACACTTTCTGGAGTTTTTTAATCCAATTCCTTTCTGCTAATATGTGTTTTTTAAAGTAGCTTCTTGATGTTCACAATGACTTATAAATATTTACTTCAAAAAACACAGCCACACACTCAGCAGAGTGGGGGAAATACATTTGTGAATCACAATATCTAAGCTTATAGATTATAATAATGATCATAATATTTTTGTGTTGTTTATTCATGTTGCATTTGGTATTTAAAAGGTCTCTGTAGAGAAAGGCATTTATTGAGGTTTTGGATTGAATTTTAGAGTCTGTGAGGAATTTGGGTGTTTTGAGTAAAAGGCAGTGAAGTTTGAGGTCTGCTTTGGGCTGCCTTTCAGAGGGCTCAGTCTTGTTCACTTGCTGGGCCTGTTTCCTGGGGTCATTAAAATTGCCTCTGTGCCTCATTGTCTGCAGATGACGGGATCAAACGAGTTCAAACTCAACCAAACTCCAGATGATGGGATTTCATCAGTGAAGTTCAGTCCAAACACATCTCAGTTCCTGCTCGTCTCGTCCTGGGACACAACTGTTCGGCTCTATGATGTTCCTGCCAACACCATGAGACTCAAATATCAGCATTCAGGAGCTGTCCTGGACTGTGCTTTTTATGTAAGTGTGGGAGGGGGTTTCTGATTATTATTTTACAGCTGTAGAGTACCCAAAGTATGAGAAATTGTCAGTTCTTGAAATTAAAGAGGGGGCATATCTGTGCTTTTTTTTACTGAGTGTTTTGTCACGTGGCTGATGCTGTACTGTGGATCAACACTCAGGTCCTCAAATAGTTTCTCCCTTCTAAATCAGTTTTGGGATTACACTAGATGGGACTTAGGTTGTCAGTCATTTAAAGTATAAAGAAATGGAAATTATTTGGTGTAGCCTCTATCTGCCTTTTAAAAATTAGTTTTAGTTTTACTTCTGAACTAAAGAAATTCATATTGCTCAAAGCACTTAAGCATTTTGTAAAGCTTCTGTCTGTTTAAATCTGGGTCAGACATTAACATCTGTGTCTTAATTCCTAACTTCCCAAAACTCTTGAAACCAGGTCCTTTGTTATGAGTTTAGGATGGAAACTTAATAAGGTAAATTTTATACTGTATAGGATCCTACCCATGCCTGGAGTGGAGGGCTGGATCAGCAACTGAAAATGCACGACTTAAACACGGACCAAGGTGAGCAGATTGAATTCTAAATGCTGGCAACTGGCCTGAGCTTCAGATTTATGTACTTACATGCACAGAATATTTTTCGGCTTCTTCAGATGGGGGATATTTAAGTATCTGGCAGAATAAGAAATGACCCTAATAAGGACCACCTAAAAACCTGGAAGAATTTGGCATTGCCAGAAAGTTTGGTAGGTGCTTGCAGGATGTTTGAATTGATTTTTTGATAATCCTGCTCTGCCATAGGCTGCAGTGGCTCAATTAGGGGAAAGAAGCCAAGCTGAACTAAAACTGAGTGTGTTGTTTTTTAGAGGTTTGTGGTTTGGATGTATTTAGAATGATCTATCATGGCAGAGGGTATATAAAGCTTTTGCTTTTGTCAAGCATGGCCCTGTACTACATTTTTTTTCTAAGAAAACACTGCTTGAAGGTAACAGTTCCAGTGCTTCACTGCTATAAAATATGGAACTGGATTGTCTCACTTTTTTGTGTGTTTTTAGAGTGTTAAAAGCAAAATTCAGCTGGTCACCAGCACCAGCCAAAAGCCAGGGCTTGACAAATGAGTGTGGGCAGTATTGCTACCAAAAAACTCAAATAATTCTGCCATAGCTGACTTCCTACAAGTGTCTTAATATTTTTATTAAGATGTAATATTAATTGCCTTCTCTTGTCACGTTATTAGTATACACAAGCTTAAGTTGCTTTCTGTATTTGTGTTTTTGTCAGTGTGATAACAGCTGATGCTTTATACCTGTAAAGATCTCTCAGTGACTGCCTAAAATTCTTGAATCCTAAGCTCAAGAGACAGAAGTTTAAATGTAACAATCCATAACTTTGCAAAAGTTATGCTCCTGAAGGCTGAATTATACAGAGACTTCTGGCACAGAAATGCACCTTTAGAATGTCAGAAAATGTTTGTGCTGCAGTTATGTTCTTTTTTTATTCTCTATTTCCCACATTCTGACTGTTTGTAGGGCCAGTAAAGTTGCAGAATGTTGTGTTTTCTTCCAGAAAACCTTGTTGGTGCCCACGATGCTCCCATCAGGTGTGTGGAGTATTGCCCAGAAGTGAATGTCATGGTTACTGGCAGCTGGGATCAAACAGTCAAACTCTGGGATCCCAGAACTCCCTGTAATGCAGGAACCTTCTCCCAGCCTGAAAAGGTATGTGCTGCATTCCAGGTGTTAAATAACAAATCCTGGGACTGGAACATCACACAGGACACTGCCTTGGGCTGAATTTGTGAAGCTGTGAGCTGAATTTGTGAAGTTATATTTAATGTCTTTTAGACTGGGTGAATGTGTAGCGTTTTAAAAGATTTGTATTCGCAATGTATTGCCATTTTTGGTGAGGGCTTCGAGCTTTCCTCAACCTTCCTTAATTCTTGGTGCTTGTGCTGGACCATATTATTAAAATTTCAAATAAATTTGAAATAAAAGCAAGCATCTTGGCTTAATTGTAATATGCACAGCTGATTTCCTTAAATGTTTTTAGGTATGTCAGACCCTGGCAGTCCTAAGGTCTGATTGTTTTGGAATGTGCACAGAACAATATCTCTATAGGAGGCCATTTATGTTACTTGAAACAATATTTTGGTGTTTTGTGTTCTAAAAATTGAACAGAATTGGTTGTATTGTGATTTACCTGTTTTGTATTAATGCCTAGTAAATTTGGATATTCTCCTAAAGCTGAAATCCTCTGTGCTAATGGGAGATTCAGAGAAATAAGATAAAATGGGATAATATCTTCAGCTTTTCCTAATGATCAAATCATGTGTTCACTTCTCATGCTGCTTACAGCAGAGTCACTGAAAAAATTATCAGGAATTCCTGTTTTTTTTCAGAGACTCCTAAACACAGGGTGGCTTGCTGGATAATATTACATAGGATTTTTTTTTTGCCTGTACCTTTTAAAATTTTCATTTAGCACTGTGACATCCCATTGTCAGGTCCTAATTATGAGCCATCATTACCTTCCCTTTGCCCCTTACTTTTGTTCCAGCAGAGCTGGATCTACTTCTGGCAAGACCTTTGTGCAGAATAAAGTAATTGCATTATTTCTAGTTTTGATTTATAGATGTATGTAGCATGTAAAGAACTGTGATAAATTGCTGACAGAATATCATATAATGGACAGCCACAGTGAATCAAGCTGCTTATTGGTTCAGCAAGGTTCATTATGTCATTTTTTTTAATGCTGCCTTTGATGAATGTGTACACCTACTCCACTGCATGACAACGATTTCATTTGATTTATGGCTGTGTGGTGGAGAAAGAATACTCACTGTACAGGTGTGACATCAGTTTGTGAAGAAGATATTTAATGTTCTTTATGCTTTTGTTTCCCTATATGTACACAAACACGTTTTATATTGTGTTTAGGAATATTTCTGGGCCAATTTTTACATCAATAACAAAAAACTGTCTTGTTAAAAGGTATAACTACTATCAGCTCAAAGTTTTCATACCCTTTTTAGGAATAATTGGAATCATCAGAAATTTTGGGCAGCTCCTGTGTGAATATTTAAGACTTTTTCTGTCTTAAAATCTCAGTCTTAAGGGTTCAATAATCACATTTTAGAGAAGAAAGCATGCTAGGTGGATGAGGATTGATTAAAGGAAGCTTTTTTATCTATACCTATACATACACACCTGTCTGCTTAGCTTTTTATTAGAAATTAACTTTTTAAAAATGTATTTGCATCAAATGAAGAGGAAGGTTGTTGTGTCTGACATTTCAGTGCATTCTCACCAGAACCAAGCAGCTTTGTTGGGCTTCATCAGAGAACCAGAAAGTGAAACCAAATTAAATCATCAGGCACATGCCAAAAGTGAACTGATTCCCTTTGGCAGGATACCAGATCTCTTACACTTTTAATTCCAGATCTGAGGAATACCCAGGATCTGTTTCCTGTGTGTTTGTTTGGCTGTATTTGATCACTGGGAAAAGCTCATTTTCTTCGTTTGCTCTTGTTAGCAGCTCAGTGGTAGCTGGATTCCATCTGCTTATGTATCAACAACTTGGAATTCATTCCATAGCGCAGGTTTCTTTTTTACTAAACCTCTTTCCTGTTTCTTTTTTTTTTCTTTTTTTAATGCATTACCAGATGAACTGCATCCCAATCAATAGTTGCAAACAACATGCACTAAACAACAATTCATGCACTAAATATTTTCATGTGAAATTTGATAAGCCAGAATTTCCCACTGAGCCACGTTTTGGGATAGAGTTAAAATTCCAAGCCATTATCTTTTTTTTTTTAATATGTCAAGCATATTGCTTTCTTCAAATTCACTTACTTTTATTAAAGTTTACAAAGTAATGTGTTTTTTTTAATGATCTCTTGGCAATTTATTTTGTTTTATTAACATGAAGCTCAACTCAAAATATTCAGTTTATAATGAAAAATACTTGGTTACCAGGTGGAGTAAAACAGAAAAGAAAATGTGTGATGTGGTTTTGTAGGACTAAACTGCAGGATCATGAACTGACAGTGGAAATGCAAAACCAACAGAGATAATTCCAATATCCATCGCTTCCCCTCCTGTTCCTTTGCATGGGTTTTTCTTTTGCCATTAATTTTGGTAAATTTAATGCTTGGAATAGTTTTTGAGCTTTTGAATGCTCCATCAGGGTGTTCTCACTAACCAGCTGCACATTCCTGTTGATTATCCCGAATTTGGTTGTAAATTAAAGCTGAAGGGAATTCTGTTCGTGTGCATTCCATGGGAGATGTCACCACTTGTGTTAGTGCTCATTGCTGACAGCTTATTCCATACAAAGAGCAGGGGGGTTTTCAGGCTAATGTTAAATACTGTAAATATTTTTTTTGGAAGGTCTACACCCTCTCAGTGTCTGGGGACAGGCTGATTGTGGGGACAGCAGGTCGGAGGGTGCTGGTGTGGGATTTGAGGAACATGGGATACGTTCAGCAGCGAAGGGAGTCGAGCCTGAAATACCAGACCCGCTGCATCAGAGCATTCCCCAACAAACAGGTATGGGAGCAATTTCTGCTGAAGGTTCTGCAGGAAAATGGGGGTTTGTTTGCAAGTTTAGTTTTCAGTGAGGATGTGTTTGATTATAAAACTTTGGTAGGGGGGAGGCTTCCTGTGGTACATTAATTCTTTTTAGTGCAGCTTAGCAATGTTTGCCACTGACTTACCAGCATTGTATGTTGTCGTTTTGTTCCTCAAGATGTCTCCTTTTTAGAAATAACCTGTTTAATGAATCACAATGCTGACATGTAATTAAAAAACACTCTTCCCCTCCCCAGTTGCAGTAGAAGAGAGAAAGCCAGAATTGGTGGTTCCTAAGCAGTTTTTATGCATTGTAACCCAGAGTTCTTGAACAGTCTGTGAACAGGGGCAGGATTAAAACTGCATGAATGTCGTTTATATATTTTTCTTTTTTTTTTCTCTCTGAGTCTGTGACATGCACTGCAGAACCCTGGATCAATCATTATCCAGGGGGAATTGTACAATTCAGGTGCTCCTACAGCTGTTCTGTGCAAGTTAACATGGTGTGTCTGTGGTACTTCTTTTTCAAGGAAAGCAAGAAGATTGGCTTTCTCTGCCAAACTAATTTGTAAGGGAATTTTCTCTTGTACAGAGTGATAGTACAGGAATTGCCAGACCCAGTTACTTGTTCTTGAACTGGCATGAATGCTTTGTCCATTTTCAGTTCTAGTTATAGTAAAACAAGCTGATCTTCCAGATTGTATTGTAGGATGGATTTTAAAGAGCCTTGTTATAGCTAGGTATCATTGCAATCCTATTTCTGAAAAGATCTATTATGGACTTAACTCAAAAGTGATAATAAAAGCATCTCAGGTTGCTCCAAGACAGGACTGTAATTAACTGGATAAGTGAACACAACTTGTAATCAAGTTTCACTGAAAATACTATTCCAGCTTGAGTGTTTAGTTGTTGGTATAAAGCTCTGAACTAATTTTAATGTAATGTAATTCTGAAACTAAATAGTTCTGTGAGAATCTCTCATATTTCAGACATTTAGGCCTTGGGGGATAGGTGAACAAATGCAAGGGGTTCTTACCTCTTGAAATTTTTTCTCCAAAGAGAAGCTTGTGTTGGGATCTGCAGAAGTAATTACAAGTCTCACTGTCAGCTTAAAACTATGATGCAATGAGAATCTCTCTTAGAAAGCTTTTTTCTACCTTACCACTTTCTTAGAATTTAGAAGGCTATGAAATAAAATTGAATTGCAGTCTTTTCTCCAGTTGTAAACTTCTAAAACATGTAGCTCCAATTTTTTTTTTTTTCTTGTTAGGGTTACGTTTTAAGTTCTATTGAAGGTCGTGTAGCTGTGGAATATTTGGATCCAAGCCCAGAAATCCAGAAGAAGAAATACGCATTCAAATGTCACCGTTTGAAGGAGAATAACATCGAGCAGATTTATCCAGTTAATGCCATTTCTTTCCACAATGTCCACAACACATTTGCTACAGGTAAATACTCAATTCTTTGTAACACTTGCATCAGTTCCTTTTAGTTTTGATGTACACAGATCAGCCTTTACTTCATATACCCTGACTTTTTAAGCATTTAAATTGCATTCATGCCATCAAACAGTGTTTTAAAATTATTTAATGTAGTGAGAGTTCTTAACTCTTAATATTTTTGCCCCCAAACACAAGCTTGTGTTTGGACCTGCAGATGTAATCACAGGTCTCACTGTCACCTTAAAATTAGGATGCAATGAGAATTTATCTTAACTTTTTTCCACTTAACCCCTTTCTTAGAATTCAGAGGGCTATAAGCTATAATGAGTGAATCAACCCCATGGTCTTCCTGACAAAGTAATTATGAGTAGTTTCCTTCTTTTTCCTGTGCTGCATCCCTTCAGTTTTCTTTATTTCCCTCAATTACAAACAACACGTTTGCTACAGGTAAATACTCAATTCTTTGTAAGACTTGCATCAGTTCCTTTTAGTTTTGGTGTACACAGATCAACCTTTACTTCATATACCCTGACTTCTTAAGCATTCAAATTGACAGATCAGCCTTTACTTCATATACCCTGACTTTTTAAGCATTTAAATTGCATTCATGCCATAAGTGGAGTTTTAAAATTATTTGATTTAGTGAGAGTTCTTAACTCTTAATATTTTTGCCCCCAAACACAAGCTTGTGTTTGGACCTGCAGATGTAATCACAGGTCTCACTGTCAGCTTAAAACTACGATGCAATGAGAACTGTAGTTTAAAAATTTAGAAAAGCTTTTTTCTGCCTTACTTTCTTAGAATTTAGAGGGCTATGAGCTATAATTGTATTGCAGTCTTTTCTCCAGTTAACTGCTTTGACAGGGAGTTTGGGAAATGCTCATTTGTGCTCTTTACTGAGTGAGTCAACCCCATGTTCTTCCTGACAAAGCAATTACGGGTAGTTTCCTTCTTTTTCTGCGCCGCATCTCTTCAGTTTCCTTTTCTCCCCTCAATTACAACTTATAATTTCACAACTCACAAAGGGATTTATTTCTGAACCCCATGTGGCAGGCGGCTCTGACGGCTTCGTGAACATCTGGGACCCCTTCAACAAGAAGCGCCTGTGCCAGTTCCACCGTTACCCCACCAGCATCGCCTCGCTGGCCTTCAGCAGCGACGGCACCACGCTGGCCATCGCCTCCTCCTACATGTACGAGATGGACGACATCGAGCACCCCGAGGACGGCATCTACATCCGACAGGTCACCGACGCCGAGACAAAGCCCAAGTGAGTCTCTGCTCCACCCGCAGGCTCCCTCAGCCTCCGCCCCGAGCTTTATTAATTCTCCTAAACTCATCAATAGCGTTGTTGATGGCAGCAGATAGCCCCTACTGTCAAGCCGCGCTGGGTTTGATTGTTATCTCCTTCGCCCAAGCTTTCAATATCCGTGGGTTGATAGACGGCTGATGGATAAAATTGTGCCTGGTTGTTTAGTGGGAGAAGGATGTCAAACTCTTATCCTCTTTCAATAGGTGCTATTATATGAAGCTGTAGAGTTATTGCAAGCTCATTGCTTCAGGAATTGAGTGAAGAATTCAAGAATAATTTATTGGAGTAAATGTTAGCGTGTTTGGATATTTAAAACTTGGAGAGAATGTGATCTGTCACACTGGATGTGCACCCAGCTGTCAGAGTGAGCAGTGGATTTAGATTCTGTTCTAGGAAGGTTGTGTGAAATCAAGGAAAAGCTCTCTCAGTTCCTGGGTGTTGGAGTTTGCTGCAGCCCTTTGATAACACACTTTCCTGTTGTTGTTGCTGTCAAAATAAAGCAAACTGATTGATGGAGGTAAAAATTCCTGTTCAGCTCACTTTGGCACGAATGTTACATAGAAAAATTGCCATCCCAGTGCAAGGTTGTGCTGCCCTTAATGATGGAGGCACAGGAGCAGTTGGCTTTATTTTCAAATTCCTGTTCTTTATCACTGCTAGGTTTTTTTTCTTCTAGTACTCAATCTGTCTTACACCTTATCAGGTTGTCTCCATTATTAAAAGTGGCTGTGAAAACAGATACATAAATGATGAAATTTCTTGAGTTTAAAACCTCAAGACCTTCCCTTCCACTCTCTTAAGTGACTTGTTTGTTGCTTTGGAGCAGCTGTTTTATACCTATGAAGATGAGATATTTATTACTATATGACTTCCACATCTCCCACTTGGAGATATTTGTCTTAAAGTAATTTTGATACTCCTAGAAAAATAAAGCCAGAATTACTTTAGTATTTTTTTTCTGGGAGTTTCTCAAGTGGAAAAATCCAAATATGGTGACTAAATATTAAAAAAAAAAAAAAAAAGTTAAACACATTTATGAGTACTTTTGTTTTGTTGTGTTTTTCAAAGTCGATAAAAGAATACTCGATGCTGTTGGTTTTCTAATAGTAAAAACTGCTTTCAGTTCTTTGGTTTTTATTCATTGCTAGTTAGAGTTGCTAATTCTGTAGATGCTTCATTCTGCTGTACAAGGAGGTTAATCTACAATTAAACAATATTTCCTCTTGGCCCTCCATTATTTTCTGAAACAGATGGTTCATCATTTCCTGGGCTGTTAAACACAGCAAGGTTAAGGTTAGACTCTTGGGAATCAGCTAGTTTGGAATCTTATTAGGCTGTAGAAGGAAAACTAATAAGAATACTCCTTAATATCATTTTCTGACTGTAAACAATTATTTATTAGCAAACAATTGATCCCAGAAGGGCAAATTGTTTGAGTCAGTAATGAGCTGAGAAAAGACAGAGCATATCTGTGTATTTGGAAAATAATTGTAACGTAATTGCAATGCATTTAGGCAGGCATCTTTTTGGACCTGTTTCTATCTTTAAATGAATTTCTGAAAACATTAACGAGGTTTATATGCTTTTCTGACATTTACAAGTTGCTTGTGCCAACCTTAGGGCACTAAGAATGATGGGTATATTTTAGTGGTTCAGTAGTGAGTCATCTCTGGTTTATTCTAAAAATAAGTTACTTAGGACAGAAGACTAACGGCAATTTCATAGTGATCTTTTTGCATGTTAATTTGAGTCACAGTGTTTCTGCACAATGCATTCTTAGTGCATCAAGATGGTGCCATATTACATAAAGATCATTTTTTTCATCATTAAACTCTTACATTCTGTGTCTTGGTACAAGTGAAAGCTGGCTTGCTGCTTTCCTGGGATATTGAATGTTCTACCTGCTGATGATTGCTCTAAATAGTCTTCCTAAAATAGAGTTTATTTATTGCAGGTCTACTTAGACTGCTGGTCATACTCCTCCTCTGCAAGAGATGCTCACCTGCTCCTAACAAGGCTCCACTAAAACAAGCAAAGTGAGAAGAACAATCTTTGTACTCCTGTTGTTTTTAATTAAGAAATGTTTGTTTGTTTATTGTAGTTTGTCTAAATCTGTCATTCCTTGCCTGCTTATAATGTTAGTGAAACTATTTTCTTTATATGATGTCTGGAGCTGAATTATTTCAGTCCTGTAGATAACCTTTTAAAAATTTAGACATTTTGTAGTATCTGATTATGAAAATTTCCACTCCTTTCTTCTTTGTTCAATAAATATCTATAGATTTTTTTGAAAACAAATACTTTGTGTAGTAGCCTTTACTGATTGTGAAACAAATGTTGAGACCAAACCCTTAAATTACTGAAGTTCTTGAGTTCTAGATCTTCCTGATGGAAAAATATCTGAATTTTTAATCTTTTTCCAATGAGATGAACCAGGAAATAAAAAGAAATGTTTTCTGTTGAATGTTACCACTAAAAGCTCTCTCACTCAACTCTGCTTGCAGAGCTGACTCAGACTGCTCTCCTGGTCACTTATGTCAGGTGTTACTACTTAAATATTTATTTTCCAGTGATTATTAGTAAGGAGGGATAGAAAAGCTGAGACTTAAGTGTGGGTTTTTTGGATTGGAGGTTGGATTCATTCTTTGTTTCCAACTTCTTCTCTTCTATCAGTGCCTGTGTAGGCAGTGGGAGCACTTTATTACCTGCAGGAAAACAAACTTGCTGACAACAGCAATGGTACCAGATCATTGTAGAGAAGGTGGTGATGGAGAGGAAACAACTCTGTGTGTGCAGAAATCTGACAAACTTGAGCTGTTACCAGGTAGACATGGTAAATGAGTTGTCTATGGAGTATTTTGTAGTTTGTCATGAGCTAGATGTGGATTCTTTGGTAATAGAAGCTGGTTTTGATAGGCTTGGAAAAAACTGAATATCTTCCTGAGTTAAATATGAATAATGCCCTCAACTGCAGTGTCATCCAGCCTCTGTTCTGGTAGTTGTGCACAACCCTGTTCCTTGCATTTTTAATTGGCTTTTTTTGCAGTGAGGGTTGCAAGGCTGATGTTGGGCAGAGGTTGAATTTTTGATGTCAGCTTAGGAAGTTCAGGTGTTTTATTATTTTTAGAATTTGAGCTCTGCTAAAGAGGGCCAATTGGAGCTAAAAGGTTTCTGTCAGAGTGACTAGCAAAGCAATAAGAAGCTTGTGGAAAAAAAGAAGTGAGGATATGTCCAAATAAAAATATGTGTTAAGGCAGAATTAGGCTGGGAGTAAGGAAAAAGTGGTTTAGTGAGGATGTGGAGAGAGGAGTATGTGAAATGGAGAGAGGATAGAGTGGGGAGTACAGGTATAGAGCTATGGGGAACAAAGTGAAATAAGAGCTAGAGAACTTAGGGCAAAACAAACAGAATTAGGGGAATTCCAAATACTTTGGTTGACAAAGGAGACCATAACATAACTAGGAAATGATGCCACCTGTGCAACTTTTCAGTGGTAAGTACTGGGGGAAAAACCTGTTAATGTAGTGAGACCTGCATGTTCAGTGGACAAAGTTAGCCCAGTGTATGTATGAGAGAATGGATTTGACTTGCTGGTTCTCTTTTGGTTTAAAACCCAGAGGAGAATTCCTTGTGGTGAGTTTTGTGAAACAAACAAAAATAGTGGGACAACCAGTGGGGGAAATGAAGGTTGGTTGGTCAGGGCTACAGCTGTGTCCATGTGTTGGGTAGAAATACCACAACGTGCAGTTGAAATACAGATATTTCTTTTACAAGATTAATCTCCCTTTTATTAGCACTCTTCTAGAAATGCAGGTCAAGGCAGAGGTTCATAAGCTGGAGGAATCACGAAACAAGCCTTTTCTGACTTCTGTAACAAGCAGCTGAACAAAGGATGTACTGGCTCTTGATAGAGGAATTGAGAGCTAAAAAAGCTCCTTAAGTCCCTGCTTTTTTGGCTGGTGTTGAGGGCCGTGGAGAAAACATGGAGCCACAGCCATCACTGTAATAGAGTCATCAATCACCACTGACTGCTGGCAGCACTGAATATCCAGGGTTGTCTCTCACAAGAGCCTCATAACACTGTGGTATTAGAAGCCAAGTGGCATCTGTGCCCTGAATGTCACAAAAGCAAGCTGGTAAGTACTTCTTTCTGTTGGCCAGTCCTTCAGGATAATCAGTGTGTGCTTACTTCATGCAGGGCAGGTGCTCTGCTGCATCTCAGGTAGGATGTTTAGTGCTGGTGCTTCTGCAATTAAAATAAATATTAAAAAAATGTCTTCTTTAGCTGGGTGTTTTCCCAAGCAAAACCAGTACAAGCTGAGCTCTGAGCCCCCAACAAAGACTGAAGTGAAGCTGTTGAGGATGACTTTACAAAGCTGTGTAGGTATTGCCAACTCAATTTTAATTGCCTCACACTTTTGCATGTGCCCAGTGGTTTTCACAGCCCTGAGAATGACAGATTTTCTGTAGTTGGAGTCACTCAGTCCCCAAGTTCAGTAATTCCACTGCTGAATCTGTTATGATGGGTCCCCAGAAGTTGGGTGTTTCTACTTCTGAGTTCTCTTGCAAATCTGGCCTAAATGACACATCCCCTTCAGGGACTGGTGTCAGGGGTGTGGAGCAGAACCAATTTCTTGGGTCCAGCAGACTCTGCTCTGGTGATTACGCCATTAGCTGCTCTCATGTTGTTCAGTATAATCACAACCACAAAGGCAGTCATTTTTTAGCCAATATGCAACTGATAGGACTTCTGCTCCTTCAGCAATGTGACATTTGCTCTGAAAAGTGTCAGGGTTCTTTATTTCAAATGCTTTTAGATACCTGGAATTTAGAAATGAAGAGTCAAAGACAAGACTTGCCCAGATATTCTTAGAGCTGATATGCTAAAGGCTCTCTCTGTGAAATACCTCTTTTTTTTCTTCAGGCTGTATGTGCAGTTTCTCACTGTATCAGACATTTTCCTATAGCATGGAAAGCACAAATGCTAAAACGTGTGATAGCAACATGGGAGAGGTAATAGGTCTTCAGAGTCTCCCGTGATTACCTGCAAAGTGGAAGGGAATAAACTGTTCTCCATGTCCACCAGGACGAGGCATAATGAGCTTAAATTGCAGCAGAGATTAGTGTAGACATTAGGAAAAACTTTTCAAGTGTAAGGGTGGTTAAGTCCAGGAATAAATGGCCTGGGGAAGCTGCAGTGTCTCCATCTGTGGAATTTCTCAAGCACAGGTTAGACCAGTGGCTGGCAGGAATGGTGGGGTTTTAACTGGTTCCATCTTTGGACAGGGAAGATAAGGAAGTACTGATTGTCCTGGTGGTGGTTCTGCTCCCCAGCTTCCCCTGGCAGTGGGATCTGATCTCCCGGAGTCAGGGGGACAGTGCCTGGGAAAAAGCTCTGCAGCCTTTATGGCACCTTCCAGTACCTAAAGGGGCTGACAGGAAGGATGGAGAGGGCCTTTGGACAAGGGCTTGGGGACAGGACAGGACAAGGGGAATGACTTTAAACTGGCAGGAGGAAGAGAGAGATGGGATTTTGGGAAGGAATTGTTCCCTGGGAGGATGGGCAGGCCCTGGATCCCAAGGCCAGGCTGGATGGGGCTTGGAGCAGCCTGGGACAGTGGAAGGTGTCCCTGCCCATGGAAGGGGGTGGGACTGGCTGACCTTTAATGTCTCTTCCAACCCAAATATTCTGTGATTCTCTGATGATACTTCTTAAAATCAATATATGCATTCGGTTTTTAGGTATTTCTCAACTTGGATTAATTCTGAATTAGGGTTGATTTCTGAATAAAGGTTAATCAAGAGTAGCTGACTTTTATTTGCTATATAAATACTTTGTGAACATCAGCCTTACCATAACTTTAAACTTGCACCCATCTTCACCATCAACAGCACTGAAGAACTCAGCAGAGCAGCAGAGTTTTAATCTATTCCCCACTTGCAGAAACCCACTGTATTCTCTTCTGGGAAAAACACAGCAAGGTAGCCTGAAGTAGAAACAAAGCTATCATTTATTCGCTTAGGCCTAAGATTTCCTGATAATTAAACTGAGCAAGGGTTGCTTTTCCCTGCTTGTGTTTACTGCAGGCCACGCCTGCTCTGCAGCCACAACAAGGCAACAAAGGCACCGATTGCCTCATTCTCAGCTGGGCACGGGGGCATTGGCAGAGGTGATTCTGCCTGCAGAATCTATTCCCTAAATAGATAAGACAGACAAAGGTAGGAGAGAGAAGAAATATTCTCATTCTGCAGATGTCAACAAAGGCACAGAATAAGGAAGTGAATTTCCTTGTCACAGAGCAAAGGCAGGACTTGAACAGATGTCTTGATTCCTAGTGCACATAATTGGTTTAATTTTTTGCCTGTGCTGTAGACTTACTGTGGGGAATTATTTCAGTTAATCTTTTTTAGTCCTGTGATGTCATTTTTTGGTCAATTGAATGGCCAGGGCTTCTGTGTAAATGTAAATGAGACCAAATTGCAAAAAAATATTTAAATCTATCTTTTAAAATGCAATTTCTTCTCATACAATGATCCAGTGTACACTGGTGTATTGATATTTAATAGTGCTACATGGCAAGAGAGATTCCAGTGAAATGCCAAGATTGCCTTTCCTTTAGTGAGAGATGTGACAGGAAAAAAGTAGGAAGTGCAAGCATGATTAGATGTACTTTTAAAAATAATAAAATCACCATTGTGTTTCTGCATAGTATTATCTAGGCAGAAAAAAAATATAATTCAAGCTCTGCAAATCAAAGACTATCAAGAAGTATTAAGTAGAGAATTTGTAACTTGTTTTGTAAAACTAAAAAAAAAAATTTGCACAGCTGTAGCCTGTGCAGCAGTCAAGAGAGTGGAGACATTAATAATAATAATAAATTTTATATATATATATCTATAATGTGTGTATATATATATATCTCACATATTACCGTGTTGCATGCCCCTGGTTTCTGATGCCTCCTATTGATGAATCAGTTTTCTTGTCCCACAGAGATATTTTGTATTCTGGGGAGCTGCAGTGCTGCATGTGCACATCTGGGGATTGCAAATTACTCAGAGCTTGCTGTAAGGCTGTGGAGAAGCTGCAGGTGTGTTTTCCCTGGAAGCAAAAGTAGGTTATTTGTAAATGGGAATGGCCTCCATGTTCCCAGTCCTAGTTTGCTTTAATATGTATATAATCCCAGTTTTTAATTTTTCACTTGTGGTGATAATCCCTACTCTCCTCTGCATCACTTAAAGATGTCAACTGCTGGCACAGACTGTAATAAAACAGCAGAAATGTCCTGAATTTTACAAATTGTTTTGAGAACATGATCTTGGCTGTTTCTGTTCCACCTGTATTTTTAGTGTTGAGGTTATTTTGTTTTTTTGTATGAAGATTTGTGTAGTGAGTGGCCTGCACACACACATGGGCTCTGGAAGATGTTGCTGCCTGAGCAGTGAGATAAGTGCCCTGTTCCCATCAGAGAATATTAATTTCTGCTATCGAAATTTTGGAAGGGAGCATTTTAAGAAATATTTGTAGATAAACTTTTCAAATGAAACATCTTATGTGCAGAACCCTCAGCCCTATACCATAAATTAAGTTGCAGGAATATATCAGGGCTGACATATTTCTCTCTTTATTTGTTTTTAGGATTATAGGCCTTGATGTGAAAAAAAAAAAAAAAGAGAAGTGCTTAAATCCATGATTTTTTTCCCCTTGGTTATAATGGAGTCACTGTTCTTTCTTTGTCGTCTGCAATGCTCAGATGCTTTTAATAAAATCCTCAGGATTTAAATTATTAACCATCTTTTTGGGATTACATTTTTCATTCCTAATTATGTGCAAAAGATATATATCATGAAATATGCAGCATGTAATTGTGATTAAAGTGTGCAGCCTCCTGAAAGATGGGCCTAACAGTTTGATATACCCCAAATTTAATTAGGCAGATAATGGGGTTAGAGGGGACGTTTGTAAGGATGGGGTGGGGAAGGAAGTAAATGGAGTGATTTTTTTTTTTTTTTTTTTGATGGTGGTAGAAATGGGTATTGATGCAAATACAAATAAAGTAATATTTCTCTCCTGGTCTCCACTTGTGTTCTTTTTTGTCTTGGTGTTGAGATTATCCATGAAAAACTGAATTTATCTGCACAGGGAGCAAGTAATTCAATGAGTTGCAGAATTTTCTACATAGTCGGATCTTTTGGTTGTTCTTTCTTGAGAAATCAACTTTTGAGTGAAACCACAATAACTTTTCCCAGGTAGATTTCCTGGGCACGTTATTAAAGGCTGTCTCCTCTGCTTGGCTGCCTGCTTTCATGAGGGCTGCAGGAATTTGATAGCTCTGAGACCTCCTTCCTCCGTTGTAATTGGTCTCTCAGTTCCCAAGTTATTATGGGGATGAGGGGAGCAGGGGACAGGCAGACAGACACAGCCAATTTCATTGCACCAACCTCATTTCCGTAGGGAACTGGAATAAAAAAAAATCAATTAAGGTTAAAGACCCTCCAGTCCCCTCCTTCAATTACTTGGGCAGAACAATCCTTTGGCTGAAGTATCCATGAGACACAATATCCTCCTCAGCCTTGTGCAGGATTAAACCTCTTGGGGCCGTTGTTTGGAGTGTCCAAGTATGGGATAAACCCCTGGATTTTCCATCAACAGTAGCTGAGCTCGTGGAGCCTTTGGCAGCACCAGGATTCCCTGCTGCAGTTTGCAGGGATGCTGGTTCCTCTTCCAGCATCAGGAGTTTCCTGCAAGCTGCATTACCCTAAAGGAACGTGGTCCCATCCTGCTTTTGTTTTAGCATCAAACAGCCTTAGTGCTGCTCATTAACCAATTTCTTCTCTCCTCTTGTATTTTTTCCACATTCTGGCAATCTCAGTGGTCTCCACATAATTCTGTTTAGTCTACCTCCCCACCTCACTGGTAATTTGTGTTTAAATATTTAACATTTCATCTTCTGCTCATACAATCAGAAATAATTCAAGTATAACTTCAAAGTGGCACAGACACAAGAGGTTGAATGGAACCATCACCTTTTTATAAGCCATTTTCTGGACTATCTTATAAATCACCATCAAAATCCCAAGCTAAAACAAAACCCCAAGCAAACAGGTTTTTATTTGCAGTTCTGACTGCAAACCAAGCCTATATGAACAGTCGGAGTTTATGATCTCAAAAGGAGCAAAAATCATCAATTTTCTGTGATCCTGCTTTACCCAGTGGAGATTTCCAGATTCAACTCTTTGGGGCTCTAGTGCCCTTTTCTTCCTCTTATTTCAGTATTTGTTTTGCTAACAGCTTGCTCTGCTGTGGAACTGGTTGCTGTAAAGAAAAAATCCCCTTGTTTGCCTAGAATCTCTATAGTGAGGGATTTTGTTTGTGTGGAGAGAAGGAAATGAAGGATGGAAATGTTAATAGAGGAAGCACACATGTTTCAGATGATGTATTATATGTATCCCTTGTTTCATATTTGACTTCTCTGCGTTTTTCATTTCTCCAAGGATGCTTTATTAAAAAAAAAAACCCAACAAAAAAAGAAGTGATGCTTTTCCTGTGCATCAACTTGAAGACATTTTGGTGGGATTTTGTTGTAGCATCACTTTAGATTTTAGTTCTTCTTGGAGACATGTGGAACCAGGATTCCAAACCTGACCAAAACCTTTTCAACTCGAGGGATTTGAATTTAATTTCAATTTACTGCCTTGCTGTAAGGCTGAGAGACAATTCCTCTGGCTAAACTCAGTGAGGAAAAACTTGTTTCTCCTGGCACAGCATCAACCTCTCCATCAAAATGGTGGTAAATAAAGTTTTCCAGACTTTATTTGTAACTACAGCATCAGAATCACCTTTACAGCAGAGAAATATTTATTTAAAATTTTAAAGTCCTAAAACAGAGGCTGTGGTTTATATAATTTCCATGTAATGATCATGGCCATTATTAATTCCCCCAGTAACTCTTTGCTATTAGGACAAAATTGCATTGCACGACAGCAAGTATCTACCAGCAGGTATGGTTATTTTATTTAATATTTTTTTTAAGCTTCTAATGCAGCAGCCTCTCTGCTAGATTTACCTTTAACCTAAAATCTTTCACCCGTTATCTATAATGTATAATTATAAATACATTGTAGTCTAGAGTAAGTACAATTAAAATGGGTAATTAGTTTCCCTCCCTCTCTCCCATCCTCCCACCCAAGTCCTTAGGTTTAATTTTCATGATTATGTTAGATTATGAGTCATTTTAAATCATGGTATCCAGTAGAGACTACTCCTACTCTGCAGCTCTTTTCAACAGTTGTTTATGGTAGTTTCAGCCTCTTTCTGCCTCTCTGAGGCTCTTTATTTTTAAAGCAAGGCAGACAAGGCCTAAAATTATTCCATTAAAGAGGTGCAATTTTTGTAATGGGACTTAGAGTGCTCTGCAGAAGTGCAGGCAAGTTTCTTCAATATCCTGAGCATTATTCGCTCATTTAGTTAAATGATGTTTCTAATTCCCTGGTAATTACATGTAATGAGGCACTCTTTCTCTTCTTGATGAGACTTTAGCTTAATATGAGATGTCGTATTTTTTCTTTCTTTTTTTTCTTTTTTTTTTTTTTTAGGGATAATTACCCTTCCCAGGAAAAGCAGGGGGTTTGTTGTGCAGAATATATAGCAAATTATTTTATTTCCTGCCATCTTGACTGCCAGTAAATTATAAAATTAAGTTTCAGTGGAGCATTAGCACCATTTTGGAAAGGCTTGAGTTTTTTTTTTTCCTTATTCATGTATTGATGTCTTTTGGGACTGTTGAGCTATTATTCATAGAATGGATGTTTTTCTGCCAATTCCTAGTACTAGATGGTATTGAAGCAGCAACACAGGTTTAATTTTTTTGCCGGGATAATATCCAGTACAGAATGGTCTTGTTAGGTGCTTTTTCTATCAGGTAATTATAAAGTTTTACTAACACTTTCCCCCTTCTTTGGTGACTAATTAAATTTATTTTTATGCATGTTATAATATTAAATGCTGGGGGACTTTTTGTTTTCAATTCTAGATGAATGTTCATAGATTTCTTGCACAGTACAACATTTAGGTGTCACTGGAATGAATTAAAAGCTTCAGGATACATAAAGTTAACAACAATAATGCAGCATTTAACTCCATTAAACATGAAATCAACAGTGATTTAATTACTCTTAGTTCCCTACATTTTGTCAGTGTAGTTTCCTTCCTGTTATTCTGATAAGGTGATTTTTGTCTGGGTTTTTTTGTTTGTTTGTTTTTGGGTTTGGGTTTTTTGTTTTGTTTTGTTTGTTTGTCTGTTTGGTTGGTTTTTGGGTGGGTTTTTTTGGTTGTTTTTTTGTGGTTGTTGTTTTTTGGGAGGCGGTTTGTTTTGTTTTAAAATTCAGAATACTGTAAAATTATGAATAGAATACCATTTAGGAGTCAAATTGTATAAGGATGATCTCTGCATTGGGAGCTGAATTGCCATTTTTAAAGTCATTTAAATGTCTAATTCTTACAGGAAATTCAGGGGTAGGTTTATCTCCCCTACCTTCAGCTCTCTCAAAGTCAGGTTTGTGGCTGAAATGAGGAAGGCACCAGGCTCCCCTATTTCCAGTGTTTGAAGTATTGTTAAATAACAGCTGTTTGTGCAAGACACATCTCTTCTGTGCCCTCACCTTGCATGAGGAAAGAAACTAAAATCAAACTCCCTTGATAGGGGCAAAGCCTCGTTGTCCAGCAGAGGTGGCTGGAGAGGGAATGAGAGCAAGGAAGGTGATGTTTGCTATCAAAGTCTTGTGTGGCTTCATTTCCTCTCTTTGGAAGAGACATTTTTGCTGCCAGCTGGGTAAATTTACCCTGCTCATCTTGGCAATGGCACATTTGGAAAAGAAGGCCATGGAAGAAGCTTTATTAATATGAAGATGTATATTCCTATGTGAATATATATTTACACCCTTTGAAGTTGATCACGCTATTTACATGCTTTAAAACATGTTAATTTAAGGGTTTGGTGAGGTCAGCATCTGAATCTGTAGTGATCAAAGGACTAAGTTTTGAAACTGGTGGGCTCTTTTATCAGCAATGCACTTTTCCTGTCTAAGAACCACAGTGCTGCAAAGTTCTAAATATAAAGGCACATCTTCATGATAAAGCCAAGATTTTGAGAGGCTAAAGTGCGATCAGCGGTAGAAAATAAATGTCATAAATAACTTTTTGATCCCAAATACTGTGACCCCAATTCTATAGAAAGAAGCTGGAAAAATATGACTGCATCTCACTCTTTATTTCATCTTAAGCAATTTGACATCAATCAAATGACTATAGAGGCAAAGGCATGAAAGTTTATTTCCCAGCCCACAGGATTGCTGTCAAATTGCAATTTTCAAAATTGAAAGAGTTGTTAAGCTAGATTTTCTCCATTTTCTTCCTAGTTCTTTCCCTCAAACTTTCAGAAATGTGCCTCTCAATTTTGCAGTGTACTATCCTACAATGTGCGAGGAAATTAAAGGAGCTCCTGAAAAAATTCCTCACGGTGCAGTGGTAAAATCTCATTTTCCTGTCTGCAACTCAGTGTATAAATCTAGAGGAAGACTACATCAAAGAACAGGGAATGAATGAAATTTGAGCATTAAGATAATGCCCTGGTGAGGCTGGCAGCTAAAAGGAACAAGTTTGGTACCTTCATGTTATGTGATTTAAAACTCTCTGGCCAAGGCTGGTTACTTCCAGCCTGCTGCAACTCAAAGTTTATCAAATACTGCTGAGGAGGGGAACCTGCTGCTTTAAGGGTTGTCAGCTTGGGGCAAAACCTTCTTCTCAATATTAGAGGGAGGCAGCTTTTGCAACAACAAAAGTTGGAAGTTGGTTGAGATCTGTGGTGCCATTATCAGGAAAGCTACAGAAACCCTCTCTCATTAAATTTCTCTCAGTTTCTGAAAGCCAAAGCTCCTGGATAGCCCTGAGCAGGTCAACGTGTCCCTCATCTTTAAAATCAACAATAATGTTCTGCTCATGTCTTCTAGCTGCCTCAGTCTGGTAGGAACTTCAAAGCCTGCCTAATATATGCAATTTTCTCTTAAAACAAGAACAACAAAAAGCTTCTAGTGGAGAGAGTGCCTGTCTCAGCTGTGCTGACCCACATTCAGCCCTGAACTTTGCCAAAGGAATTCTAGCTTCTTTCTAAGATGCTGCCACAACTGTTGGGGTGCAGGGTTGTTCTGAGGTATCAGGTGTGATGCAGGAGATAACAATCAGCTCCACAATTGGTTCAGTTCCATATTTAAATAAGGAAAAAATATTAGGCTTATATTATTAGGCCCTGAGATGCACCTGATGAGCAGGAGAGGAGTGAAGTTAAGTTAGGCTGATACAGGAGTCTGAGCTCATCAGCACCTGATTTGCTATTTTTCAAACACTATTCTTCCCCAGTGTTTGGATTTTCCACTTTCATCTCTTAGTCTTCCTATTATTTACCTCTAGGAATTTATCTGATGAAGGAAAAAAGTAAAAGTGGGTGAGAATGGAGAATAGGAAACCCAGTCTTTTCCCATTGCTCAGATTGTACATTTTATACCATAGTGAGATAATGCCATGTTGTAAAGCTTCAGTATAAAACCCTGCAGAATCATGGCAGTTTGGGATTTATTCCAGGGCTTAAAGATTGGCAGGTGTCACCACGCTGAGCTGGTCTTGCTTGTGAACACACAGGCATTCAGATGTGTACATCAGGCAGTTTTGGACAGACAGTGCTGGAGAATTATCCCCAGTTCTTGAGTGGAAATGGTGATAAAGAGGCTCAAACTCCCAGCTGGTGCTGTGTGGGGTGGAGCTGAGCAGACCAGCCTGGCTGCTCCTTGTGCCTGCCAGATGTGAGATGGGGAGTAGCTGTTTGAAGAAACATCCATCCTCTAGGAGAAGGGTCCATCCTCCAGGAGAAGGTCCATACCCCAGGAGAAGGGTCCATGCCCTAGGAGAAGAGTCCATCCTGCAGGAGAAGGATTGATCCCCCAGGAGAAGGATCCATCCCTCAGGAGAAGGTCCATACCCCCAGAGAAGGGTCCATGCCCCAGGAGAAGGTCCATCCTCCAGGAGAGAGAGGGGAAGGTCAGCCCTGCTCCAGGTAGGCCTTTCAGCCTGGGTTGGGTTGTGTGGGAGGAAGAGGGAGGTGGATTTTTCCAGGATTTTGCTCTGCTGGAAGACATGTCCAACAGCCTCAGATGCTGCCGGTCACGGGAGCATCGGTCAGTGCATGGAGACCTGTGTGCCAGCACTGGCCTGAGTCCAAGACTCCTTTCACAGGGGCTAATTAGGAGCCATCAGATTAAATTCCCTGTGACTTCATTAGTATCTCTAAGCCAATGGCCTGCAGGCAAAGCCCCTGTGAGTAAATCAGAGAAATAACCATTTGTTGACATTTCTGTCTGTCAGCCCCAGACGTGGGCCATGTCCTGCTGGTAATGTGGCTCTGTCACATGCACTTACACCACTGCACAGAGTTCAGATTGTTACAAATGCCTTTATCCATTCCCATTGACATTTTAAACAAACGGTGATATATTTAGTACAATAATTACAGTTATTTGATTACCTTTCTTTTAGCCTGAAGTAGAAGGCAACTGACAGATGTGAATACCTCTGAGACCAATACTCTGTAATAAACTAACATTATTTATTACAAGATGCATTTTATTAATAGGAATTGGCAGTAATTAATTCAGTAAAGTTGATGTTACTAATAATTACATGTAATTCATGAAATATTTATGAAAGAAAACTGTGTATAAAAATGATGCAAAGGTCATTTAGCTAATTAGTTAATGAATGTCACCAACATTTCTAGTGAGTCTCTCCAATTCTGAACAGTTTCAGTTTTTTCTGAGGGAAATGCTTCTTGAAACATTTCGTTTTGGTGCGTGACATCCTGAGATGGAAGTCAACATTTCTGGTTATTGTTTTGAGCCAATGCATGTACTGCTTCCTTTGCTAATCCACTTTGGCCTCTTTCCTTGTTCATAGTGAAAGATCCTAATTAGAGATAGCACGAGCTCAATCTAATTTAGGTTATCAGTGAGTTGCGGTGTCTCCCAGTTTAAGGATATATGAATATATCTCTGTCTTTTTAACTTGATTCTACTGACTTTCCATGGAATCAAATAACCATCATCCAAATTAATAGCTGACATCTGAACTGGAAAAATCTTAATGTCATTTCTGTCCGGATTGAATTCAATGGCAAAAGAGCCCATTGACCTTGTGAGCTGCAGGATCAGACCCTGGGCTGCTCCATGGTCATGGCTGGAACTGTGATTTTGCACCAGCTTTTTGGGAGCCTTTGCCATGGGATGTGCCAGTGTTATTTGCAGAAGAAGGTACAGAATGAGGTTCTCCAGCCAAATAAGGTGCCCTGTGTAACACAGGATAGAAATTGTGTTTGGTCAGTGCCAGTTTTTCCGATATGGTCGCACAGTTTGAAGCACCAAGGGTCAGAGAATCCACAGCTCCTTGCCATCTTCAAACCTGGGTGGGATCTGGCTTCAGTTTCCTGCTGCAGGTCTTCATCAAACACAGATTACTGGGATGAAGGAAGAGTTTTGCTGTATTTTGCTGTATTATGCTGAAATTCCTTGTTGCCTTCTAAAGAAAGGCAGACTTGGTGATCTAATCATGTTCTTGACCATGAGTCTGTGAGAGCCACCTCTGCACTTCCCTCATCCTGGCATTGCTCTCTGCTCAGTTATAAAATGACCTTCAGCACTCTGCCTGTTGGCAGAGGAGGGAATTGCTCAAGGACTTCAGGGATGAGTGAGTGAAGAGAGCAGCATGCTCACTGCCCAAAATCCAGGAGTGAGGAGTGGTGACCAAGGGCTGATGTCACTTCTGCACTGTGCTCTGTGGGTGGGTTAAACGGTTCTGAAGCAGCTCAGGGCAGGGAGATGGACACAGGGCTGCCCTAAACCAGGGAGGGCATGTCTTGTAGTTGAGTCTTCCTTGAAGAGCTGTTCTCTGTCTCAGTTATTATCTCATTATGGTTCCTTGCTGCACTGACAAGGAGCTCAGCCATCCATTGCCTTTGAGCTCCTCAAAAGCAAACCTGTGTGTGGAGCCAAAATTCCTCTTGTTTTTGTGAATGGAAGACTGCTGATCACTGAGGAAACTTCGGTTCTCAGAACTCAGTCCTCAAGTTTGCCATTCACAACAACAAAATATCCAAGGATCACCCCTTTATTAAGTGCCAGGCTCAGGCACTTCCACATGCCATCACTTTGTACAGTAATATACCATTATATAGAGAATTACACACTGATTATGTCAGGCCTGTTCCTTTACCATGAACAAGCAGGAATTTATAAAAAACATAAAAACTAAATGTTTAATCTTATAAACAACAACTGAACAATAATATGGCCACCATAAGTTATGAAGTGGAAAAGAATAATTGTGTTTAGCAATGAGAGAGGTGTTCTTAACACCCTTGTGGTCCCTACTGAGGTGGCCCTGTCCCTGACTGATGGCATTCCCTATGGGAAGCACATGCCTGTGTGGTGTTGAAGAGGATGAGCCAGAGCCATACCAATCATTTGGTCCTCCCCTACTAAATCCATCTCAGCTCATTAGTAAATGACAAGATTTGGCCTAAGTGAATAGGGAAACAATTTTCTGAGATTATTTTAATTGCCTGCCTTGGAAAATAAAAATGAGAAAGCTCTTGTTATTTTCAATTAATAAACAGGCTCTCAGGAAGAAAGAGCCTCGGCAGCAAGCAGGAGGAATGGCAAAACAAGGGAAGGGAAATATGCACAGGAGGGGCTGTTTTACAGGACATGTACAAACCCACAGCACCTCTGCCTGCTCTGTGAACCATCTGAGCCTTTACTGCAGCTCCAAGCAGCCCTCCTGATGGGCAACAGCCCTGGGGAGAAACGGAGCAACCTTGAATTGCCTCAAATACACTCCCTGACCAGCAACTGGCCCTGATGGAACAATCTGAAACTCTCTGTCTCCTTATCTTCTGTCGACATCATTTTTCAGAAGGGGCAACGGGACCGAATTAAATCGTTGTGCTGCAGACAGTCTGTCTGATTGCCTTGTGGCTGTTGCCCGTACTGAAGATTTCCTCAAGCAGTTTAAAACTAAGTCAAGAGGAAAGTTCATGTGTGCTCGTGCACAGAGATGCACACAACCCTGTGTACCTTCCTTCTCTTACACTTACTCAATTATGGGATACATTTACAGCTTAAGGAATTCAGAATCCAGTTCTTCAATGCCACGGCCAGTTCCTGATGGTTGAAAATGTCAGGAATCCCCTCTCCCCCCATGTTTTGGGCTTTTTTTTTTCCCAAATCCAGACTAGAAATTTGAAAGAAAAAAATCACAAGATGGATATAAATTAGTTTAATCCAAATATTATTTGTGGAAAGAAGCATAGGGAAGTGTGACTGGCTGTGCTTGTATCTGATTTGTTGTGTTCACTTCAGGCAAGATAAAAAGGCTTGGTTGTCTTTGTCTCTGGTGTTTTTTGAGTCTTCTTCTCATGTATGAAGCCCAGCTTGTCTGCAGAAGGTTTGATTTTGGACTGAGCTGCAGCAGCTGGGGTTGGACAGACACAGTGAGCACAGTGGAAGCGGGAGAGGCTGGGAAATGAGATGTGCTGCAAGCAGCAAATGGATTTGGAGACCTTGATTGCTGTATACCAAGAGAACCCTCTGGGATTTATTTTACCTACTGGTGAGCAGGAGAGAGCTGTGTTCTTGGGACATCTTTCTGAGGAATGCAATGCACAGTCATCACCTTTGGATTGTGTCCAAGTGCTGCTCAGAAACCCGATGGCTCTGGGGCAGCATTAAATCCTGGTGGATGCCACTTCACATCCCACTATGGATGCACCTCCTGGAGCACAGGGCTGAACAGAGCATTCCTGCTCCAGCAGAGACTTCTCTGCCTGGGGGACAGGGAGGTTTGATCCTCAGGAAGAAAGGAGGAAAACCTTCTCTCCTGCCCCAGCTGGGGGTTTTGGGGTGTATCACCAACTGATGCTCCCAGATCTCTCCATGTTGCTCTAGAAGGATCCAAGTCAGGTCTCCTTGTGTGCCTCAGTACTGAGGACATGAACGGGGACAGGGACCAGCTGTGTCTTCAGCATGGAGCAACTCCCCACGGATGGAGCAATTTCAGTCAGCAATTAATGCTGTTGGCTCCTGCTTCAGATCCTGAACTGCTGGATTGCCCAATCTCCATGGACTCCAGGACAACGCTCTCTGCATTCCTGCTCAAGCCTTGCTTCTTTGTTTCTTAATGTCTCAGAAAGTCACCAACCAGCGAGTGAAATCCTCCTAGCTAACTCTATAGGGAAAATATAAATACCTGGGGAAGGAATATTTCATCATTTCTGTGTTGGGAGCTAACTTGACCCAGTATTTATTCTTGTATTAATATAAACCACAGGTGTTATCAGTAAAGAAGCAAACATGAAAGACTGGTAATTGTTTCTTCAACAGCAAATTAATATATAAAACAAATAATTTGCATGTTTTTAAAATACACAGATAATCTATATCTATATTAAAAAATAAAATAATTAATGGTTTGTAAGAGGAACGGCAGCACACACAGGGCTCTTCACCACCCCAGCCACAATTTTTCCTTCCCCAAGGATCCAGCCCCGGTTTTTGTGTTCTTGTCTCATGCCTGCCCAGCCACAGTCCCAACACTCAGGATTCACAGACAAGGAAGACATGGTGAAATTTAAAAAGACTGAGGAAAGTCAAGAAAACAAAACCATGCTCTTTTTCTAGGGAAACTTGGTAGAAACCCTAGAAGGTGTTAAATTGATTTAATCCTTGCCGTGTTTTATTTGGCTGCTGTTGGTTTTGGCATAAAAAACGAGTTCTGCTATTTTAGCCAGCATTTCTGAATGTACTCTTGAACATGGGGGTGTTTTTAGGGATGATTTTAGAAAAAGCTGCTTTAAAAAAACCAAAAGCTCTCCCACAGTAGAACAGAAGATTTCTAAAGCCCTTTCCCTTCTCTTTCTCCTCGAAAACACATTTGTAACCATTACTTGGGTGTCACGTTTCCTGATGGGGGTATTTCGTCCCTTTGCATCCCCTCCTAGAGGGGTCAGGGCTGCTGCCTCTCCAGCCCTGCTGCTCATGAATCATCTCAGGCCAGAGGGCTCCAGGATTTGCAACTCCCTTCCTGCTGCAAGCTTTTGGAGAGGTTTCCAGTTCATGGAGAGGAAGGATCTGTTCATTGATGGGACCATTGCATTAGGAACTCATTAGAAGTACTTAGAACCAGAGGTCCTCTGTTGTGTTTTACTCTAAAAGCAATTTATCTTGTCACTGCCAGAATGTAATAAGGAATAGTCTAAAAACTCGCAGAAAAAGCAGAAGTTCACACAAGCCAAGAAGCTGTTGCAGAATAGATACTTTCTTTTAATATCTCCTGCTACTACAAGTCCAATAAAAGTCATGAAACTGGAAACTTTATTCATTTCCTTCTAAACAGGTAAATTCTGCGTATATTAAGTTTACAGTTTAAGGATGCTTAATGAAAACTGATTAAAATTCGAAATAAGGAAAAATATTTCCCCCAGAGACCAATTTCCTGTTGGAATTGTTGACTTTATCCTCCCATGCCTTGCATTTGTCAATATTGGCTGTCACTGCTGTTGTGTAGTCAATTTGTCTCCTTAGTAGACTTCTCTGGGACGTCTCTGACTTCATCAGTGCAAATTACTTTCTAAGCCTTGACAATATTATGCTCCTCACCTCCCACAGCCTCTTACAACAACCTCTTGGTGGTTTGGAGATGAGTTCGTCAAAAGCCATGAGCTGAGTTTCTGCATTGCTTCTTTCAAGCTCTTAATATTACATAGAACTAGCAGGCTCTGTAAAGGAAAGTTTTGTGATTTTTTATAATTCCTTTTGGATGTGAGAAGGTCTTACACTGATGGTTTATCACTGCTGGACAGCTGTGCATGTTTGGGTGGTCATAGAGTTGCAGAATTGTTCAGCTTGGAAAGACCCCTGAGACCACTGAGTCCAACCATTCCCCAGCAGAGCCAAGGCCACCCCTGCCCCGTGTCCCCAAGTGCCACATCCACATGTTTATTCTACTCTTCCAAGGCTGGTGAATCCACCACTGCCCTGGGCAGCCTCTTGCTGTGCTTGACAACTGTTTCTGTGAAGAAATTTTCCTGAATATCCAATCTACAGCTTCCCTGTGCAACTGTTCCCTCTCCTCCTGTCCCTGTTCCCTGGGAGCAGAGCCCGACCCCCCCGGCTGTCCCCTCCTGTCAGGGACTTGTGCAGAGCCACAAGGTCCCCCTGAGCCTCCTTTTCTCCAGGCTCAGCCCCTTTCCCAGCTCCCTCAGACCCTCCTGGAGCTCCACCCAGACCCTTCCCCAGCTTCTTTGCTTTTTGCCTTTTTCCCTGTGTGTGTGTCCCCAAAAAGAAGCCTTACCCTGTTATGAAGTCACATTGCACTCAGGACGGTAGGAACTGGGGCACAAGTGGGGATTGTAAGTAGTTTACTGAGCAATCCTCCAAATCACCCCACAGAATGGCAGGCATCTCTCCCGGTATTTTTGGTAGGTTACCAAATTGAGCCGATTTCCTTGCAGATGCAAATCTGCTCGCTGGTGTAAAACTGCAAGGATTTGCAAAGTTATGTTTCTAAAGCAAAGAAAGTGTTAGCAAACGTCCAAACAAAAGCACATTCTCTTTATCCAGATTAATCTGTATTATTTGCTACTATGAAAGAAGACTCAATAGGGCTTGTAATGAAACCAAACTTCAGAATTCCACGTGGCACCCCCAAGCTAAAGATTTTTAGGTGAATTGCTGTGGCTTTTTGTACAGTATATGATTTCCATATTGTTTGACATGTTTTCACTTGACATCAGATTAGCCAACAGGTTAAATATTGTGGTTTCAAAGTGTTAATTTAGCACGCTTGCAAATTAGAATTTTAACATATTTGGAATTTTGATGAGACTAAAAGGCAAATTGTAATGTTTAAAGCAGCTGATTTCAGGTGCAGTTCAGCAATTAAGTTAATTTCGAGCTTTCTGATTCTGAGAAGGCCACTTAGGGCTGATAATAGCTTATTTTCTCAGATGGAGATTGAGGAGCTGACTACAAACTTCCAAACGAACACATGTGCTTGATTTGTCTATTTGTATTCAAGTTTACCTTTTCTGGTTGTCAGTAACACTACCCCACCTGCCCTATACAGCCTGTAGTGCTCAAACCTATTTGGAAAATCATGTGAATGGGGATTTGCATCATTACAATTTCCTTTCCATTTAGGAAGCATCTGCTATATCTTTAAAAGTAACAGGTTTGAAGAGGCCACAGGCTGTGAAGCAGACTAAACCATTATTAAAATGAAACAAAAACTTAAAAAAAAAGCTAGCTGGACCTAATTCAACAGCAGTTTCAACATCTTTGGGGTTTTTTTACTCTTTTTACCTTGAAAAGGTTAAAAGCATTTGGGTCCTTGTGGAAGATGTAATTGCATTTCAGCCTTGTTTATGTGTGAATCTAAAGAATACTGATAATCTGCCACGTGAAAAAGTTCTGTTCTTCTGCTAACAGGCAATTCTTCTTGTTCCTAACAGGTCTTTCTATTAAGAAAACAGTTAAGGCCTAATTGGAACTTTTATCTGTACCACGTCGCACTAACTGATCAACCATTGCCAGCAGTCATATTAATGTTGTTTTAAGCACCTCAATTGTACAAATCCAAGTGCTGCAAGGAAGGAGGGAAAACCTCAGCTGCAGGGTTTTTTTTTTTGTTTGTTTGTTTGTTTGTTTGTTTTTAATAACAATTAAAAAAGCGAAGTTCTGTGCAGATGTGCTCGAGCAGGTTAAGTTAACAGTATTGTCTTGCTAATCTTCATGCCTGTCATTTCCACGGGCAGCTGGAGGTTTTGTTAGGGGAATCGACTCATCCCAGGACATTTCTGTCTCTAATTAGGATTTCTGTTATTTTGAAGGTGGGCAGTAACATCGTGATGCTGCTTGTTTGCTATTTATCTCAAAGGAAAACCAAAATATTTCAGCCAGACTTGGTCCTTTAATCTGCCTACATCATCAGTGGGAGGCTTACAAAAATAAAATCCAGATTGCCTGATTTTCCTGAAGTGGGACACACAGTCTCCTCCCCAGCTTCTCTCTGTTTCTCTGCCCAAGCTCCAGCTTTGCAGGAAAAAAACCAAAAACGTTTTAAGAATTGTTTTAGGGACTTTGTTTATGTGCCTGTTTGTTCCACTTTGAGTCAGTGCCTGGAAGTTTGACTTTGGCTTCTCCCGAGTCTCATTGCACACATCCCAAATGGAAAGAAAAAATATAACTGCTTTCCAAAACCATTCAGCGTTGGGTTGTTCTTGCTTTCAGAGGGAGCAGGGTTTAGCCTGGGCAAAGGGAATCCAATCCCAATCTGTGTAGGAAACAGGGTCCAGAGAACACTTGTGCTGCTTTTGAAAAGTTACAGCCTGGATTTTCAGGTACAGTTCCTTTGATTGTTTTTGCTTCTCTCTACACATCCCCTGATCCAGAAATAGAAACTTCCCTTTTTTCCCCTGGTAGTATTGCTGGTTTGTACTGGCTGGCAGGCACCACAGAGTTGCTATCAGTAGGGTTATCGTGATGCTCATTAGAAAATTGTGTTTTAAATGGGATTTTGGATGCTGAATGTTGGACTTGGGAGGAGAACCTGACTATGAAACAGTGATATCAACTCACTCCTTGAACATGAGGCCTTTTAAAATGAGGATTTCATTCCATCTGGCACTGTCAAATCAATGGACCTCTAGAGAATAGGTCACTGAGCTCTTTCCTTGTCTGAAGGCAGAACTGGACATGTCCCAGTCATTTGGAAGAAGGAAAGATGAAAACTGTGATAAATGTGACATTGGGTAAAAATTTGTGATAAAAGAATATAGGAAGATATGTTAAATTGGTGTTAATATAAAATATGAAAAGGGTATGGTCCACAGAAAACTTTTTCCCAGCCAGGTTTCCACCGTCCTCAGTCCTGGGACAAAAGGAACAGGACAAGGGCCATCACGAGAAACAAAGGCACTAGCCAACCCGGATAAGAATCGGCATCGCACCCAGACAGAGAAATTCCTATCTGAATGAAAAAGAGAATTCTCTGCCGAGGAATACACATTGAAATAACCATGGGCCGGCGAGTTCCATCCGCATGTGAAAGGATCTTCCTGGAATATGATCTGCAGAGTCCGACAAATCCGGGAAGCCCATCTGAAAATTATTTGGACTATTTGGACTATCCTGGGCACCTGTTCTGCCTCGGGACATGAAAACCCCTATAAAACCCCGAGCTGTGATCTGCTCCGTGTGGATTTGGGAAAACCGTGCTTTTGAGTGCGGTCTTCTCTTCCACCCGGCGCTGCGCTGTGAATCCTTTTGTGGTTTTCTCTTTTTATTGGTGATTGGGGTCATTTTATTAATAAATTGTTTCTTCGTTAATCCGATTTTTGCCGTTGCATTTATAACAAAAACTGTCTTCCTGAAGTCCACCTAGCTGGAGCTGAGTATCCCAATCATCATTTCCTGGAGTGCAGGACTCACTGGGAGCAGGGACACAGTCCAGTGTAGGCTGATGGAACATGGAGTGGTGGGGATGTGGCTTCAGTGGGGATTTTTTGTCTGGTGATGGTGCTTCAGTCACATTTTGTTGGCAGTGATGCCCTGACCTGTGACTCAGGTTCCTTCAGGAACGTTTCAAGGTTTGGACTCTGCTGCTGTGGCGAAAGCTCTGATCCCTGTGGAGGGGATTTGCCCTTCCCAAGAAAGGAGGAATCAGAGAGGTGTGACAGAGGGGCTGCTGAGCTCTTGCTGAACCAAGAGGAATGGCTGGAGTGGTTTGTTGTGGTGCACCTCCACGTCCCAGTGGGTGTTTCCATTTTAGGAAAGGGGTTTGAGTTTCACCTCAGAACTTTTCAGGGAAAAGCACCAGAAACTTCTGTGTTTCCTTTACCATAATGGGTCCAGTGCCAGCACAGGGGCACTGGTTGGATCTTGGAAATATTTCTCAAAACCTGTGGCTGTTTCCATTGGGCAGCAAGTAAAAAAACCCTCCAAAAAAATTAAGTAGATAAGAAAGAGCACAGAGGTGCTTGGGGCTTTTTTGGGTGCCTTAGCCAGGTGTAAGGGGCTTCCCTGCATCTGTACATGGCTTCTGCTTTTGTTTTGTGTAGTTTATTATTTTCTCTTTAATTAAAACTTTTTGCTTTTCAAAGCACACCCGATCAGCCATCTTGCAATTATTTTAAAGCCATTTCTAGGAGGTTGGAGGTCAGCCCTCAGAGCTTGTTACACCTTCATGGGGCTCAGAACACTGTGTCCATCACTCAGCCTGTGTCAGTAGTTCATCCCTCATACCAGCAGAACCAGGATGCTTGTCTGGGCTGGGGCTGCCTGTGTTTGTGCAGTCTGCAACCTGGGGATGTAAAACTGCACGGAAAGGTATGTACACACACACAATTCCTCTTTACTCATCCTTTCTTTTCCAAGGCTACTTTGATAAGAGGATTCCATTTGCTCCTCCAGACTTCTGCTGAGGCTCGAGGGGGTATCCCGTTTCAGGGAGGCTGTCTGACACTCAGAGCATCACCCTGCCCCATTGTTTGCAGGAGCACGATGAAACTTTTGTGCCCTTGGTTGAGCTCCTGCCCCGAGGCCCCGCGCAGATCATTCTCCCTGCAATTAGTATTCACGGTTAGCTGAGCACAACTTCTACAACACATCTGCCCTGCTTTGAAGGTTGAGTTACATGGTTTCAAAGTAGCCAGAGGAAGGGTTCCTATATGAAGAAGATATCTGGGAATATCCATTGTCTTTTTGTGTGTTTAATGCTTGCATTTCAGGTAGGATTTCCTTGCTATTAATTCAGTGCTTTCTAATTTAGCACACGATAAAGTGGGACAGAGAGCAAGAATGCAGTGGTTTTAAAATAGTCCATTGAATTTTGTTCTAGGTCTCCAATTCCTTTCTTGGATTTGGGAGAGGAGGTAGTATTTTTACTTCTTCAGAAAATTTGCATGTGCTATTTTTAAAGTTTTTGCATTTTTGCAAATGTAGCAAACTTTTTTCCCACCCAATACTCTATGTACAGAGACCTCCCATATTTGATGTTCAGAGAAGCATCACAGAATCATAAAATGACTTGGGTTGGAAAAGACCTTAAAAAAAATATATTCTGAATGTTGATATGGCCAACATGTTGCATAAATTCCTCCTTTGCTAAAAATATCTCCAGGTCAAAACTTCCTCCTTGTGTTAGATTTAATTTTGGGATATTTAATTTTGGCTAGGACCTGTCAGTGTGCGCATGGCCCTCAAAAGAAATTTGTCCCCTTAAGAGATAAACTTTTAAAAAGGGATTATTCTATTGGCCTGTGTGGTAAAAGGATAGTTTGCCTGGGTTTTGAATGGAGAGTTATGAGTTCACTGTGACCGAAATACCAGTGAAAGTGTATCACAGGTGATCACTTTTTCTAATGTAAATCATTTAACATTGGTAATTTTCCTCTGTTGCTAATGCCATTAGTTATTTTAGAGGTAAAAAATAAAAGGATGTTTTACCTGCCTTCTTTTTTTACAATTTTGCTAGCTACCCATAGCTTAACTTAATGATTTGTATAAGTGATAGTAATTGCTGAAACTACAGTTGAGTATTATTAGCTATAAAATGAACATGGTTATATGTCCAACACAACTAGCAAGGAACAGAAATGCAGTTGTATCCAAGAGAAAATAATTACAGCAATAATCAGTGTAATTCATGATAATGGCTGAATTGAATTTCACACCATAGCTCCAAGCACTTACATTTAATGAATGTAGTTTGTGCTTGTTTACTAAAAAGGTTTTTAGCAGAAAATCGATAATGTAACTTCAGTGTTTCTAATTGCAAATGCAATTTTTTTAAAAAAGTAGTGGTTCAATAAGGATTTTGTAGGGAAAATTAAGGTATGTGAGTGCAGCAAATGCTGTTACTTTAATTAGGCTACCTGTACATTAGTGCTATAGTTCCTTAATATTTATTTATTACTCCATATTGATTAAAATTGGTTTGCATTCCATTTTTAAGGCCAGCTAATGTAATGAACATTGAAACTTTTCAGCAGGCCCTGGCTGTGACTAAGCAGATCATTTCTAATGGGACTGTCCTCACAAAGAGGTGTTTTTACCTTAAAAGCATTATCATGCCAGCAAGGAGGCACAGGCCTGTTCTACAAAGGTGCTTTCTGCCTGTCGAATACAAAAGAGTTGCTCATCCTTCACGTGGAATGGCAGAATGAATAAAGTGATTGGCACTTGGTGGTATAATTATAATTGCTTAATTGGTCCGAGTGTGTTCTTGGCTTCATTTGTGGTGAGGGAAACTGCTGGGTTTGAAAAATGGGGAGGAAGCTGAGGAATGCAATGCCAGGTGAATTTTTCAGTTCCTTGGCCTCACAATTCTGGCTGTGGCCTCCTAAAACAGGTTGGAGGGGGTATGTAGGGGTTATTGAGATAGACAACTAATGCCTTAAGTTTGAACTTTCATGTTTTTCAGATTCTGTGCTGCCCAGGGGTGCAGTTCTGAGCTCACATTCAGTGTTACTCAGCTCTGCACAGGGACACAAAACAAATCCTTTTCCTGCTGAAGACCAAGGACAACTATTACAAGTTTTCAGGCCCAAAAGCATGAACAACCATGGGCTGAAGAGAGAAACAAGAATGATGGGACTTCATAATCTGAAGCTGGAATTGGACAATTAAACTCCAATATGCAAATGGACCAAAACTTATAAAAGTGTGAGACCTCATGACTGGTCATCCATTTTGTGACCATTTTGGGTCCACCTTGGGTGTAGCCCTGGCCAGGCCCTGTCCTGCCCAAGGTGTATCCTAAAGGCTTTTCAATAAATCCCTACTTTATTCTCCAGCTCTGTCCAGTCTCTGTTCCAGGTCAGCCTTCCCAAGGCATCACACCTCTAGCAAGGATAACCATAAATAATCCCAGAGACATATTTATGGGATTAAACCCCACAGTGCTACTTTTACTGAAGGCAACAGCAAATCTCCCACTCTGTTGCCTGGTGGATCACAGTGACTGGTGCCCGTCTGAGGCTGGGCAGGATAAAGGATGTGGGAGTGAAGGCAGAGCATTCAGAAAACAGAAGACAGAACAATCAGAGGTGGGTTTTCTGGAGCTCGGCTACCTGCAAACACAGGTTGCTCTCACCTCTAGGCTCTTGGAGACAAAGGCCTAAGTCCTGCATTGATGGGGAAAGGGAGAAGAACTGTGACCCCCTCCTGAGCTTTCTCACACAAGTAACTGAGACACTTTTATAGTCTGCAGGGAGGGTTTTGAATGGGTCAAAAATCATGGTTAGTGGAGATGTTTTGTCTTAAAATCACAGAACCACAGAATGGTTTGGGGTGGAAGAGACCTCTAAAGCTCATCTGGTCCAACCTCCCTGCCATAGGAAGGGACATCTTCACACTGATGAGAAGAAAGTCATTAAGTCATGGACCTTCCCAATGTAAGGTGATCTCCCCGCTGGAGGGATGTCACCACCCAACCAGCAGCAATAATGTTGTAACTGGACTTAAACTGTGGCAGAAAATTAAGTGCAATTCACCAGGAAAATATTAGGCGATCCATAGGGGTTTAAAAAAATAAACCCTGATCACTCAAGACTTGTGCTCTGATTATTTTCTGCGGCTGCCTGCCCTCAGTGCTAGAACCAGCACTGCATTTTCTGCTGGGTTCAGTCAGGCATTTTACTCTACAAAAACAACTAGCTCCTTTCCAACCAATGATTACTTGTAATTATGCTTTCCCCTGCCATTATTCTAATAGACTGTCGTGCTGCACAGAGGAGGCGTTGGGAGGCTGCTTTTATGGATGGACTGTTGGAACACTTAATATAGCTCTATTTTTGAATTATCAGGTTCTATCCTTTTGAAGTCTGTGTTAGTGGAACTCCTATTTATGAAATGTGCTGTGCTTAAAGGTTTGCTATTGATGAAGAGGTCCAACAGAGGCCTTTATCGTAAGTACTGTAGCATTCTCCCCGAGAAATAAATAGCCTTGCTAAAAGGTATGTTGTGTACCAAGGTTGCAAATTATCAGCCAAGCACCTTGTAACTGTATACTTCAAAAAATACCTTTCTGCTTTCTGTTTGTTCTCCTCTTTTCCACAACTTGAGCAGTGTTTTTAAAAAACCACATAAGGGAAAAAAATATCCCCCAGAACCCCAATCTGTTGGCTTTTTAATTGGACAGCATGTCCTCGTTGTAACTCTTTAATATATATATACCTTGGCAGAAGGTGCTGTTTACAGGTGTGTCATTCTCTGAGTTTTGGGGGATTCCAACCACTGATTTATTGCAGGATTTCATCACCCTGCCAGCCCCACCAAAGCTGTGAGCTGAGCATTACTACCCAATTATCTAGGACAGGGAAATGAGAACCAGGCCATACCTACAGAAACAATGGGGAAAGGCAATCAGGTATTTTTAGTCCCCTAAGTGTTTACAGTCAAAGTCTGGGTAGGATGGATCTTCACACCTTCATTTTTGGGTTGAAATTACTGGGAGCTCAGTGATGCAAGGTACTGCCTTTTCTTCCTCTCTTCTGAAATCAGCTCCTAAACCCTTGCTTTGATTCTGCCACTGCTCTGTATCTTCAGATCTTTGAACCTGAAGACAAAGTGTGCTGATGATATGATATACATTGATTTCTCTATCTGCTGCTGAGCTGTACCCTGGTTTAAGTCCAGAATGAACTTGATGTCAATAGAATTTATTTCAAAAATTAAAAGGAAATAATTTTTTCATTATTTAGTTTTATGTTATCACAACATGGTGACTTCTGTGGGAGCTGCTACATCTAAACATACCTTTCCCGTCCTTGGGAGCCCTTCTCGGGCTGTGTTTGCAGACCTGGAGTGTGCCAGGACTGGGGACCAAAGCTCCTGGTGTTCTCCTGCATCTGGGGCTGGTGGAACACTGACCACACTGGGATGTGTCCCACAGAGTGGGGTGATACTGACAGGGCACACTGTGGGGACAAGGCAAGAAGGTGGTGAAGAGTCTGGAGCCCCAGGAGGGTCTGAGGGAGCTGGGAAAGGGGCTGAGCCTGGAGAAAAGGAGGCTCAGGGGGGACCTTGTGGCTCTGCACAAGTCCCTGACAGGAGGGGACAGCCGGGGGGGTCGGGCTCTGCTCCCAGGGAACAGGGACAGGAGGAGAGGGAACGGCCTCAAGATTAGCCAGAGGAGGTTTAGATTTGATTTAGGAAAAATTTCTTCCCAGAAAGGATGGTCAAACACTAGAACAGGCTGCCCAGGGTAGTGGTGGAGTGCCCATCCCTGGAGGGATTTAAAAGCTGTGTGGATGTGGCACTTGGGGGTGTGGGGCAGTGCTGGGGAATGGTTGGACTCAGTGACCTTAGGGGACTTTTCCAACCTAAAGGATTCTGTAATTCTGTGATTTTATGACAAGAGCAACATTGAGGGAAGCAGTGGGTGCATGAAATGAGGAGGGTGCCTCGTGGATGGGGTTTCCATTTAACACAACAAATAAGGCAACTCCTGCTCTAAAGTGTTTTATCTGGAGTTTTTTCCTTTGGAGCCATAATGTATCAGAACCTTGACTTTGCACTCCCACATTCATCTTTGCTCATGTATTTTGCCCTCACCGATGGCTTTCCCCTTAAGCCTGTCTATTTGCTTGTAGATTTGACAGATGACAGCTTCTCTTTGGGATGTTGGATGGCGTTTGTAGGGCTATGATGCCAGGAGCGTTCTGAGCGCTGGTGTTGCATATTTATTGATCTCCATATTCCCAATAATCTGATGCACGTCACATTTGACAACATTATGTGGAGAGGTCAGCTGTATGGGGCTAATGAAACTGTTTCAAAGATGGATGTTGTTTTCCACAACATTAACCTTGCAAATAGCTGTCACTAGTGCATTTCACTATGGGGCTTGGCGTTTGAGAACCTCCCTTTTTTTATTGTTGATGTTAACATTAAACAAAACCTGGAGCCATTAAATCTCAGTATTTATATACAATAGGAAACATGGACGACATGGCATCACTCCAAATGAAAATCTTATTAACAGCACACGGTGCTTGTGGCAAAGTCCTGAACAATCTGAAAATTGGTTTGGCTGTCTGAAATGTTTGACAGATTGGCTAAGGATGATGTAAAAGGACTGAACAGGGAACAGCTGAATTCTAAGGATTAAAGTGGCAAATAGAAAGCCCTGATGTAATCAAAAAGCACATTGCACTTTCATATTTTACTGCGATATTACTCTGCTCACCAGGAGCTTATTACATCCAGGGCAATATAAAATTTAGATTACCTTTTTATTTTAAAATTATTTCACTAGCATGCGTGATGTGACGAGGAGGCACTCAGTTTCTAAAGAGGTCTCTTGAAATTCTTTTTTTCCTTAAAAAATACCGCTATGGTGATTTCAATATTTAATTGTAGGTTTTCTGCTGTCATGCTGAGGCACTTCAAAACAGGAGTCCTAAGGGCGATAAAAATAATCCTTGGAGGCCCCTTTTCCACATTACAGTGGTTGAGAACAGTTGTAGTAACTCTTTTTCGATGTCATACTGCATCTTTTGTAATGTAAATTTTGCACATACTTACAAAGCACAATTCCAAATATGATTTTGATAGGCAAGCAGTTTAGAAAGGTTTGTGTTGGCCATGTGAGCTGTGAAGTACCACATATATTTACCGTGTCTTCTGGGACTTCAGGGCGTTTTAAGTGAGAAGGAAAAAAAAATCTCAACCTTCATCCGGGTCTGGAAGCTCACGATTGTGTTTTAATATTTTAAAGAGCACTTGGCAAATGCTAATAAAAAGCCCACTGACAAAGGGTGAAATTGTGACCCGTGCACAGAGTAAAGGTCAGATGATGGTGATAAGGGCAGCTGAATGTGCCTTCACAGGGTCGTTAAGGTGGTTTGGGCTGGAGCTGTTGCAGGGTCTCTGTAGAGCAATAGCTGCTGAGGCTGCTCTGCAGCTCCTGGGCAGCCCTCGAACACCAGGCAATAGTTTTGTTGCTAAATCTTGCTTTAATAAAATCATGGATGCTCATGCAGGCTCGCCTTGGAGGTGACCCAAGAAAGGTGGTGGTGGGTGCTCAAATCATCACCTGATAAAGGCATCTCCCAGTTGAGCTTCATCAGCTTCAGATCATGCCCCTAAATAATGAAACCATCCCTAGTTTGGGTTGGAAGGGACCTTAAATCCCATCCAGTGCCACCCCTGCCATGGCAGGGACACGTCCCACTGTCCCAGGCTGCTCCAAGCCCCAATGTCCAACCTGGCCTTGGGCACTGCCAGGGATCCAGGGGCAGCCACAGCTGCTCTGGGCACCCTGTGCCAGGGCCTGCCCACCCCCACGGAGAGGAATTCCTTCCCAATATCCAATCTAAATCATGCCACTTTCAGCTTAAAGCCATTCCCTTTCTCCTATCACTTCATGTTCTTGCAAAAGTCCCTCTGCAGCTCTCTTGTATCTCCCTTTAGGTTCCACAAGATGCTGCAGTGTATCAGAGGAACCCCTCCAAATGAAAGGATAAAAAAAGTTTGACTGAAAAGGGAAAAGCTTAAGGAAACTTTTAAAAAATGTTGCCTAGTCTGAACCTATAATAGGTTGTGGTTCACAGAGGTTATTGTAAATTGTTCAAAAGTGAAATGTTTTCTCTAACTTTGCACCTGGACTGTGAGCACTTGGAGTGGAGAGAAGAAGCTTTGGGGGGATGCACGTGGGTCAGGATGAGAGTTCCTGCTGTCTAGAGGCATCTTGTGATGAAAAATCTAGAAAGGTTAAGGCAGATGCTTAATTTTTAAATCCAAAAGCCAATGAAGTGGAAATTACCCCAGTAAACTACTTTCTGTCTCTATAGAAACTTTCAGATAAAATGTTATTTGGGCTTCTTTTGAGATTTTTCTCAATAAATGGTCAGAAAGAAAGAGGGATGAACTTTTTATTTCATATTTATTTTATAGCACATATTCTAATATGCAATTTGCTTCTTAAAAATTTATTAAGAATGCAAATATTCACAAGTCATAAAAAGAAGGTCTCTTCCCTCAGTTTCTGGCAGTTTCTTTGGTGTCTGCATTATTTATTTAGTGACTTAGGATATGGTCATGGAGAGTTTCTCCAGAAGAAGAATCTAATGCCAAGTGAATGTTGTAGGGAGAGTTAAAACAGATGATTTATAACATCACTTAGTAATGCTTAACATTGTTAATTGAAAAAACATTCTTCTGTAATAATTCTCAGGTTGTGCAGTATCATTATCACATGGAACTGTGCAAAAATGTAATAAGTACATTTCTATAACATGATTTCTGACATTGCTAAGCTCACGTACTATAAAATATTAAGTGCTCACCAAAAATGAATCTATGGAAAAGAAACCCCTTTTTACTCTAAAAACTAATGAGGTATGATTTCTTTTTATTTGCCTTTTGGGTTTAAAGGCTCAAGATCTAATTTTCAAGCTATTTTCTGAATCCAGGAGAGTTAGTTTATTTCCTAAGGAACACAGGGAGAGGTCAGTACAGCCTCTCATAAAGGCTCCAGGACCTCAGACTCTGGGATTTCAAGTGACCATGACACAAATGGCTTTAACTGTCAGAAATGCTCTGGAATTTTTTAAAAATACAAAAATAATTTAAAAGATGTTAACTTAACGGCGGGGTCTCCTTGCTGTAAAAACATCCATTTCTGTACATAGAGGCAAGATTCTACCATAATGGTGAACCTGGCTAATGTCCCCAGTCCATCCTGAGGTTTGGTTTAGATCAAGGACCACATTTTTTTTGCTTGGCTTTACCATGACCTCGGATATTTTTCTTCCCCTCTTATTTTCTGAGAGGAGAACAAAGCTGTAATAAATGTTACAGCTTAGAGCTGGAGCCTGAGTGTGTCCCTGCACATTTTGGCTGTGCTGGTAAAGCACAGAAAGGTAGGGCAAGGCCAGGATGGCTGCTCAGGTGTGAAGGATCAGGTCTCTGCTTTTAGAAGGATCATTTGGCTTTGGCTGCCCCCTGAGCAGGGCTGGGGTTGTATCTCTGTCTGTAATAAGGTGCTGTAATCCTCCGCCACATCGCCCTTAAAAACTGAGAAATACCTGCCCTTAATATCACTAATGTCTCCAAAATAGTTCCTAGTTGGGACTTTGGGGGTGGAATGACTCTAGTTTTAGGCCTCTGGACAGAATCAAATTTATTCCTTAGGGAACATCATCTTTGCCTCAGAACTGCAAAGTGCTGTGCACTCTACCCTGATTGTTCAGTAACTTGCAGAAACGAGCCCATATAAAGCATTAAGGAACTTCAGAGCCTTGTGTTTGATTGCATGGTGTTAGAGAGAGAGGAAAGATGTGAACAGCAGACACAGGACCCAGGTCAGAGACCTGAATTAATGGGGAGCTCTAAGCAGAAGCTCCTACCTGCTGGGAGAAGTGAAAGTGCTGCTGGGGTGAGGATTTCAGGGTTTGCATCAGAGTCCTTGAGACCTCTTCATAAATTAATTGTTTATAAAGTCAGGATTCATTAGTTGCTTGTCTAAAAAATTACATGGGAACTGCTATTTATACTGAAGTACAACCATGTGAATCCTGCTTTCTGCAATTTCTGCTTGGCATCATCTCAAGGATGCCCATCTGATATCCACCCATGGATGTTCAGGTCTGCTTTCTTCCTGGCTCAAGGGTCAGGTGAGAGCCTGATTCCATCTCTGATGGACAGGATGTACTTGCTCTACAGTGTGTCACTGGATTGGATGTTACGGATTTTTTTTTACTGAAATGGTTGTTGAACAGTAGAACAAGTTCACCAGTCAGGTGTTAAGGCTGGGGATGAGGAAGGAGAAAAGAGGGAGACAGGAAACTGTGAGAGATAGTTGCCCATGTCACCTTTCCAAGGAGCTTGGTTTATAAAACCAAAAGGACAATATAACTCAAAGAATTACACTGCTTTTCTGGTGGTGCTTTCTTGCTCTGGTGGCACTGAGGTTGTATCTACACGAGCAGTGGGTGCTCCTGGGAGCACACCAGGGTACCACAAGAGGTGCCTGCCCCACCCAGGATGGGACCTGGGCATGCAGAGCTGGGCAGGATGGATCCATGGCTGGTGATGGTTCCAGTGCCCCCAGGATGGGCTCACACTGAAACCCTTTGGAGGCAGACCAGGGCTCCCCACTCACCTGCCGAAGAAATGCAAAACATTTGTACATTGCTGGGTTTGGTTTTGCAACACCTCAACCTGTTTAGATTTAGCAAGTGCAGCAAACGGGCTCTTAAATGCAGGTTAAAGGCCTGGATGCAATACAGAACACCTCAAAAAGACAACCTAAATTTTTGCCATTTTAAACTTTGCATGGCTGGCGTGCTGGAGCAGCCCCCCAGGTTAATGAGCCGCCAGTTTAAACAGCAATTGGGGAAGTCGGTTATAAATACAGAGCAGTTTGCTTTTTGCCTTCCTGTTGCTTTCCCGGCCTTCCAAAGGCCTTCTACTGATGGAGAGCTTTTAATTTCACATTTTGGCCCCCACCACAGGTGATAAACAAAGGTTTCCCATTGCTGTGACTCGGGTCAGCGCTGTAGCCTCAGCGTCAATCCCGCTGCCTGTAATTACACACAAAAGGTTACCGGGATCCACGGCTAATTTGCAGCCTCTGTTTAGCAGAATTTAATAGCAGGTATTACTGGTGCAGCAGTAATTAAGGACCTTTGTCAATAAGACGGAATAGATGGCCACACTTTGTTGTAATCATTGGACTTTTGAGAACCCAGAGGAGTGAAAAGCAGTGAGAGGAGCAATCCATTTCACGAATAACATGGCTGTCCTTTCACCCCCCCAACTCCCCCCGCCTCCTGAAACCAGCAATGGAATAATAATTCCCCCAAGCAATGAAAGTACAGGAATAAAAGTACTTACCCTCCAGCCTGTGATTTTTTTTTTTTTAACTTTTTATTTACTCTACTGTGCTTTTTATTTGCTTCGGGCTGCATTTGATGAAGTATTGTTTAAACAGCACCGAGTAAAATGGATATAGGGAGATGGAAAATAGAAACAGGAGGAATTTTAACCAGGTGGATATATGCATTTGCCTTTAAGGTGGATGGTGTTGGGTTTATCAATTATTTCCTCTGGATTAAAAAAAAAAAAAGAAAAAAAAAGAGCGAAAGAAACGACAAAAACAAGTGGCTCGGTGAAGAGGTGCAGAGAGTCATTTAGAGCTGTCTCTGCACAGAGGTTTCAGCTGTAAATGGGTCGCAAACAACGAGCAGGGAGTGAAGTTGGTGCAGCGTTGTGCCCCCCCTGCAGCACTAATGTAGCCCTGAATGGGCTGGCACCGGTTGGAGAGCCCCAGCACAGACACACACACACACACAGCCTGGCCCAGGCTGGGGAGCTGCCAGCCCGGGAGGACGCAATTCAGAGAGTGCTTTAAGGTGTACACTCCTCGCAGTAATTGGTGAAGAAGCTGCATTTCACTCCCTGCTTTTAATAGCGGTTTGAGTAGTGGCTCTTTATGAAGGCTCTCTTTTTTTAAAGCAGCTTTAACTATACCCTTTCTGTCAGTAATGCCTGAAAAACTTCTACCTTTAATCATTCCTGGATCAGGCAGCAAACAAGCAGCTCCTTTTCCTTTTTCAATTACGTGCTGGATATTCAGCACACATATAAAAAAGGGGGAGAAAAAAAAAAGAGGCATCTTGAGCCTATCATGTATTAAATGCAGCTCTTTGCTGCTGCATTAAAATAACACCAAGGACCTGGCTTCAGCCAACAAAAGCCAGAAATATAAAGTTAAAGCTGCAGTGCTCTTTTTTATCTGCTCCATTGTGGGAAGGCATTGTAGCACTCTTAAAACAGAGGGACATTTTTCCATACCTATGGGCGATGATACTTAGCTAAGAGATCCTGGCCTTTGTGATTCTGAGACTTGTGGCAAATTTTTTACAGCGTTTTGTGGATGGATTCTGTTTGATGCTGTTCCTGTGAGGTATGGCTATTTTATTTTTTATTTTTTTTCTTTTTGCCACTGCTCTTTCAAGAAGGGAGCCAGGAAACAGCAAACTGGTGCTTTGGCTGAGTTTGTTTTGAAGGTCCCCATCTTGATGGAGGTCCTCATCTTAATGAGTTCACTTACGTAAGATCAGGCAAATGGGCCTTAGTAGACACTTGCCCACAAAAAAAAAAAAAAAAGGATCATTCCATGGAAGATCCAAGCTTAAAATATGAAGGAGATTGAAGGTCAGGGTTGGTATGAATCAGGAAAATAATGGCAAAAATACCAGGCCTAGGAATTGTATTCAGTATTTTTGAGTCGATAGCATTGTATCATAGCTCGTATTTATTTTTTCTCCCAACAGAAGACCAACGAGCTGTGGAACAATGCAGAGAAAATTCTGGAATGTGTAGACAGAAGGGAAAACTGATGGATACAGCCTTTTGGTGGATGAAGTTTGCAGCAGTCTCCTTTGGAAAAGTTGGCATTCTCGATGGAATGAAAGTAGAAGAGAAATTCTTTGAAGGTGATATGTTTAGTAACAGCTCTGATGACTCCAAGCTGGAAAATCAGAGTTTTCCTTCTGATCAATGCTGGTTTAGTCTGCAACAGATAAAAATTAAGAGATAATGTCAACAGACAAGAATATTGCTGCAGGATAATGGTGCCCTACTGCTACCCAAACGTCCAAGGCTAATCCAGGATATTTATTTTCCAAGCAGGATCCATTGATCTGGAAAGATATTTGTCATTGCTTTGTAGGGCAACCCTGCACACAGGATAAACACAGGCAGGAGATCTTGTGGGGGTGAGTTGTACAAGATCAACTGGCTCCTATTTGATGGGGATCCAAAGTAATCTGTGTTGATGACTGTGAGGAGTCTGAAAAAGCAGTGCCTATTTCTGACCTTGGGAAGTTGCCCCTTTGGAGCAAATGGAATCTAGGTGCAGAGGGCAGATGAGGGCCAGATGTATCCCAAGCTGATCAGAAGGGTGGAGCAAACCTGATCTGTCCAGGACTGTTCTTCTGCAGCTTTGTCAGGAGCAGCCAGAAGGCTGAAGGTAAATATGAAGGTCTGAGGTTCAAAGGTTAGTTCTGTTCCTTAAGGGAAAATGTATCTCCTGCAAGAACAGTTGAAGGTCACTGCTCAATAAGTCACACTCTTTAACCTTTCTTCTTTTTGGTCATTTGATAGCCAAGCCTCTTCCCTATAAATGCAAAGCACTTTACATACAATTTCCATGGATTCGATCCTGTGTGCTAGAGATGGACAACATGGATTTAATGAAAGGACCATTTCAAGGTAAATTGGTTTGTGGCCTGTGAACAAATTCTGATCTCATTGGTCTTTTGTCTCACTGCTCTTCCCACCTGTCTTGCCCCCAGAAATGGTTGATGTGAAAGGGAAAAGCCGAGGGCTGACCCTGTTTTTCCCCCAGGTGTGTTCCTGGTTCATCTCCAGCCTCAGACACCACTGAAGTCCAGAGCAGCATCAGTGGGACCCATAAAACTCCAATTCCTGGGTCTTGTACCAGCTTCCCCTTTCTTTGCATTTCAAGGCTTTGATATACCCCACCACCCTCACGGGAAGAATTTTTTTCCCAATATCCCATCTAACCCTGCCCTCTAGCAGTGGGGAGCCATTCCCTGTGTCCTGTCCCTCCATTCCTTGTCCCAAATCCCCTTCCAGCTCTCCTGGAGCCCCTTTAGGCCCTGGAAGTGGCTCTGAGTTCTCCCTGGAGCCTTCTCCAGGCTAAACACCCCCAGCTCTCTGAGCTTGTCTTCATAGCAGAGATGCTCCAGCCCCCTGAGCATCTCTGTGGCCACCTCTGGATTTGCTCCAAGAGGTCCATGTCCCCGTTTTCCAGTGAGGATCTCACAAATGAATTTCACAAATTACATTTTCCCACAGTTTCTCAGAGTTTTGCCTGTGAGGGCTTGTGTTTGTGCATGGATCATTCATTCTGACTGAAATAGCTGCAAAACCTCTGAAAGAGCTGAGCATCTGTTTGAGGGGGAAAAAACCTATCTGGGACTATCTAATCTGAATAGCCTCAACTGCTCTCAATATAGGTGGGAATGAAAAATTAACTTTGCAGGTTTTGTCCTTAAAAATTTATCAATAGTCTTGAGTTTAGAGAGGAATGTGTTCCCCCTGAGATGTCTGAGACCTGTAAAACCCACAGTGCAAGCAGGGACTGAGCTGAGGGGCTCAGTCTTGAACTGATTTTGGAGAGGGTTGAATTTTGTGTGGCTCAGCTCTTTTGCATTTGCCAGAATTTACCAAAGGGAAAGGCAACCTTGATTTGGCCAGTAATTCTGTACTAACACTATGCTCTAAATAGTTTCAGCTTTCAGAGTGTTTTGTTATTCTTCATTGCGTTTCCCAAATGGAAACGACAGCACCAGCTAATTTACCGGAGTGGTTTGTGTCTAACTACGGAGAGAGATTCCAGTTTTGCTCCTTTTTGTAACGTGCTGGGAGCAGAGCTGAGGAGCTGAGATCAGATCTGCCCCTCAACCTGCTGCTCTTGTCCATGCAAGGTTGTATGTTTGGGGTTTTTTTCCCCCCCAAAAAATCCTGCATTTTTAATATAAATAAAAAATTTGATCTCTGCCACTGGGAAACTGCATCCCATTTTTTTCCCTAACAGAAAAATGGGAATAGGTTTCCTTTAACTAGTGGAAGGGTCTAGACTCTAAAAAGGTTTTTATTATTGTGTGCCCGGGGTCCTTAGTTTTAGACATTTATCTTGTGGCAAACCAGTAGGGAACTAGAAAGGCAGTATTTTGCAACTCCTAGACCCCCAGCTCTAAATAATGACTCCGAGCTGAAATTGAAGCAGGTGCATCATCTCCTTCATTGTGTCACTTTGAGCACAGACATTATACTTTATGGGCTTCCACTATCCAAATAGTTTGTGCAACGGACCCTAAAAGTGGTGATGCATCAATCAATCAATCAGTGGGGCTTTATTGCTGCAACTTTCTTTACAGGAGGCTCCTAAGCCATATTATAATGCACCACGAGGAGCCCAGCAGAATACAAATGCCCTGGGATGCAGCCTCATTTCTGTGTGCTCCCCTCCAGGGCTGGAGCTGCACTCTGAGGAATATCCCAGGGCATCAGTCACAGCCAGGCAAATGCATCCCTTGTGGAACCTCACTGGCTGTGCCTGGCCAGGCTGGCTCAGGGGGATAGATTCAGATGGCCCTGGTGGCTTCCACGAGCTCCTGGGTGGGACAAGGTGGTGAAGAGATGGAAAATCATCACAGTGGTTTGGCTGAATGCGTTTTTCTGCCTGTTCATACCAGGGCTGAGGGGTCTTCACCCATCAACTGGATGATTTATGTCCTAAATGTGGGATAGGTGACCTGCACCCCCACGACCGAGTGGGTGTTTCCATTTTAGGAAAGGGGTTTCAGGTTTCACCCCTGACTTTTAAGGGAAAAGCACCAAAAATGCTCTGTTTCCTTCACTGTAATTGGGCCAGTGCCAGCACAGGGGCAGCTGTTGGTCTCTGGAGCTATTTTTCAGAAGTGTAGCTAGTTTCCATTGGGCAGCAAGTCAAAAAACTCTCCTAAAAGATTAGGTACATAGGAAAGAGCACAGAGGTGCTCAGGGCTTTTTGGGGTGTCTTAGCCAGGTGTAAAGGGGCTTCCCTGCATCTGTGCATGGCTTCTGCTTTTGTTTTGTATAGTTTGTTATTTTCTCTTTTAATTAAAACTTTTTGCTTTTCAAAACACACCTGATGAGCTGTCTCTCAAATCATTATGAAGCCATTTCTGAGAAGCTGCTGGTCAACTCTCAGAGCGTGATGAACCCTCATGGAGCTGGTAACACTGGCCCCACACAGAATTTCATCCCACCCTCTGCTCCTGACCCCTGGGGGTTTAGCCCACATCATGTGCAGCAGTTTCCACTGGGTTCATTTTGTTCTTTCCAGGTGTTTTGGCTGCTTTGGATTGGGAATATCTCTGAGGCTTTCCATAAACATTGTATGTGGGCATTCGTTTTGCCACCAGCAAGGACAGATATACCTACTGTGACACAGAAATAAATGCAGATATGGGTACAGCCTGCTTTATGGAAACACTGCTGAAATCCAGGAATATTACACTGTTAGTGCAAGTGAACAAGTTATGGGTTATGACTTGGTTATTGCATGGAAACTTTGCAGTCCAGGCCTCAGGCTCTGATGTAAATGCCTTGGTTTGAGCCGGCAGTGGTTATGTGAGGTGATTGGATCTGTGTTAGTGCTTGCATCAGACACACAGACAAATAAATCTCACCTTGAAGCTGTGTGCTGACATCTGCATAACTTTCTTTTATTGCCCAGTTCCCATACAGCTCCAAAGAGTAACTTAGGAAAGGAAATTTAAGAAAAAAACCACAAAATGATCATGTTGAGATAGAAAAAAAGAATTTGGCAGTCAAGTATAAAATTCTGTAGGCTACATTATATAGTATGTGCAATGCACAAGTCGATATTTTAAAGAGGACCAAAACTTGAGTAATGTTATAATAAAAGTTGTTTGTAAATATGCAACCAGCATTTATTCTGCAAAACAGAATATTTTCTAATGCTTGTCCCTTCCCCAAATCCTCATGTTGCTTATATGAGCTCACGGAGTTTATTATAATATTTGTAGTAGAAATCTCTAATTTGATAATTCTCTAGTGAGTTTAATGAGCCAGAAAAGTGACATTTAGAGCTAGTTTTCTCTTTGTGCTTTGAAAAATGAAATACAAGTAGTTATCTGTTAAATGAGATAATTACAGTGCTACTTTGCTAAAGGCACATGTTAGTGATTTTTAGCTTGTTTCGCTTAATTAGAGCTTTACAAAATGTGGAGTGCCAACCCGCTAACAGACCTGTTGGAACAGTTACTGAGACTGTGAAATAAAACCAGTTGTTCCAAACAAGTCACAAAAAGGAGATTGATGAAATGGCTGGCAGCTCAGGCAGGAATTTAAGCCTTGGCTGCATTAGAGCGAATGTAATAATAGCAGCAAGTAACCCATATTTTTAATTTTCCTGATCTTTCTGCAATAATTATAAGGAACTTTTAATGTCTGTAATTAGAATGTTAGAGATAGGGTGACTTAGACCAGTGCTGCACTGTGAAAAATTGGATACTTACCATAATTGAAAATTAATCACTTTTCATTTCCAGGAAGGGATGCAGTGATTACTTTGAATGGGCTGAGATGCATCATATGAATTATGGGCAAACAAATTCATGTGGTTGAAGTTGGTGAGTTTGAGGCCAGTCTGTGCCAGGAGCACCTCTGCTGACGTAATATGTTGGATAATGAAAGTCGAGGTGTATTTGTTTGGCTGGTAATTGCAGCCCAGAATTTTTTGCTTTGCTGGAAGCTGTGATGGAGAGGATCACTGAATTTTATCAGTCATCCCTCCAGCGCTGTCATTTTCAACTTTAGCTAGGCAGAGTCACCTGTAAAGCCAGATGTAATCCAACAAATTGATGCAGCTCTGCCAGAAGCCTCTGAGCAGGTCTGAGCAGTGAGGGAGGGAATAACCTGTGAGGTTTGTTCTATGGGCAGGAATGAATTGTGGATCATTGCCTGTTAGCTGACCCACACAGTGGTTGTGCAGAAAAGCTGCTTTTCCCTGCTCTTGTCATGGGAGCTCATGGAAAGGCAGCTCCTCATCCTGTGTGAACACCAAAATCTCTGGGGTTCAGGAGACTTTGGGCTTTCTGGCAGATCCACTGTGGAGAACCCAAGTTATTTTTCTGTTTAGTTGAAAAAGATCTCATTTATTTCTTTTTAACCAGCTCTTGTGCTGTGTGTGGTGGCCGATTTATGGCTTCAACCACCACGTGTGGCCCCCTCAGCACCCCACGGTGCCTCTGCATTTAAAAGGTGGCATTTTATGCTCAAAAGATGACGTGAAAATGTCACCATCTTGCTCCACAATTCTTCTCCTGGTGCACCTGTCACCGATTCCAGCTGCCAAATGCAAGGACAGCAGGCAAAACAAAACCTGATCCAGATATTATTTTGTAAGTTGGAAATTGTCTTTTGCCCAGATAGGGATTTCTCAAACCCCACCTAATTTTAGGAGCGAGGAATGAGCATAGCTGTATGAGAGAGGTTTCCCTTGTGCTTGGCTCTAATAGCTTTGTTCTGGCTGCAGCAGGAAAGGTGAAATAGAAGCTCTGGCTGTCCCTGAGTCTCCATGTGCACAGCTGCACTGTCCTGGCTCTGCACCTTCCTCTCCTGTCATTAGCCTGAGCAAGGATGTGGCTGCTCATGACTGGGTGATTGATGTCAAATGTAGCAGCAACATTAAATTTGTCTGAAATGGACAAAGAAAAGCATTATTCACTGTAAAAATCTTGTCTAAAGTTCCCATCTAGCCAGAGCTGCTCCTAAATTACATTTGTATGAATTTTAAAATGTTTTCTTGAATTTCTTGGCCCGTGATTGTTCCCAAGGTCACAAACTCAGAAAGCTGGGAACTGAGGCTTGTGGTGAAAAATGTGCCTGTAATATATCTTCATATTTGCAAATGTATTTTATTGCTGTCCATATCCTGTGAGAAAAATCCAATGTTCTTAAAAGACAAGCACTGCTTGTTATAGAGACACTTATTAATGTTTATTAGAAACTCATTTCACTAACATCCATGGCTTTATTGGAAGTTCCTTAAGTAGCAAATCCAATTTCCTTTCTTATGCTTGTGCTTACTTAATTAACATCAAAAATTGAATGAGGCAAAACAAAGTTTGATATTCATTTTAATAAGTTATATAAAGTTAGCATAATCTCATTGAGGCCATTCTTCATCGCTCCAACTGCAGACACAAAGTGCCTTTGCAGCCGTTTGGGGTTTTACATCACAGAGGTTAGATAACCTAGCAACTAATGAGAGAGCCAGGAGAGAAAGGAATTAATTTGCAAATAAACCCTTTATGGAGAGGCAGGACTTTGCATGTGCTGGGCAGGGAGCTGGGGATGCTTGGACATAAAAAGGTCTGGGTTGTAGTGCTGGGAGGAGGTGTTTGGCAGGAAATCTTCAGAAAACCATGCAGGAACCACATGTTAGGATGGCTGTAAGGACAGAAAACAGGGGTCATCCATCAGAAAGCCATCCAGAAACCCCAAGTTATGGTGGCTATGAGGACAGAAAACAGGGATCTACAGGAATTTTCCAGTGCCACCACCTTTTGTGTGTGCACCATCCCGCCCTGTGGTGAGGTCAGCCCCACACGTGCACCAGTTTAAGGCTGCTGCTGCTGCACTCCTGTAAAAATATCCCCCTGACCATGTGATGTCTGTTGACCTTAGAACAAGCGTTATCATATTGGAAAGTAATGATAAAAAAATCCCCTACTACAGTAAAGCTATTATAAGCTGGAGCGTTTGTGCCATTACTGGGGAATATGGTATTGATTTTTTAATAAATTATGCCATAACCTACATTTTTTGCCTTAGGTTAAAATTTAACACCAGAAGCAGAGGGAGGGTACAATGCACGGATATCAGAACAAGTTTTACTCCACCTCAGACCTCAGCACATGTTTGAAAATCAGGAGTGGTGGGGCCTTGGTCACCATCATTTGTGATGTCCCCTCTCCCCTGGCTCCTGGGCAGGACTGAGGACACGCAGGAGCAGCTGTGGAACCCCAAATAGGTTTGACTGCTCTGCTGCCCCATTTCTCCTCCAGACTGTGGAGGGTTCAAAAGGAAATTGTGCCTGTTCATTAGCTATAAAATAATCTTGCTCCAGCAGTGCTGAATGTCAACAAGAAACATCTCAGAAGTAATTTTGTGGAAGCAAAAGAAAGGAAATTGAACCGTGTAACCATTGTAATATTTTGATATTTAAGTGAAACATTTTTTTGTGTGAAAGTAGATGAAGATTTTCTTTCTAACCTTCATTTTTTTCAAATTTCTCCTTAATTTTGGAAGGAAAAATCAATGTCCTCAATGTTTTCACTTTATCTTTTTTTTTAAGGAATGGGAGTAAAATATTTAAGGGAGAAAGGAAGTTCTACCTTAGTGGTTAAATATGAATATCCATGTAAATCTTGAGCTGTACCACAGGTAATTATGCAGGTGAATGGGGCTGAAACCCAAGAGTGTTTGGAGAAGAGTTTTCAGTGTACACCAAAAGCAGCTCAGTGTGTATCAGCATTCAGCTCAGAGAAGGAAGTTGGGGAGGGCCAGACGTTCCTGCTTTGGATGGAGACCTGCTACTCCTGTGTTGTCACCTTTTCTCTTGAGACAACCATTTCAAAAGCTAGTTTTGCCTCCCATTTCCCACCCAGTTAGCATCAAACAGCTGCTCTTTTCCTCATCATTCACAGAAGGTTTTCTTGGAGATTTTGAGGATATTGCTCCTTTACATCAATGTGTCATAGGTAGGTATGAAATTATTGCTCCAAAATGATGGAATAAATATTTCAATGCAGGTACTTGTGCTTATGCTTTCCTTTTTTGTGTACCAGGGAAAATTCAGTGTAAATACCATCACTGTGAATATTCTCATCTGTGGAGATGCCCTAATTTGCAGCAGAAAGTTCAGGAATGTCTGCAATTCAGATCTCTGAACTCAGCCCCACTGCCCAAGGAGAACAGGACACCTTGAAGTGGAATTTAGTGAGGGATACTTCCAAATCTACCACAGATCACCCATGTGATGGGAATGTGCAACAGGAAAAGCAGCTGAGCACAGAAGGGGAATGAGTGATCCAGGAGAAGGACACTTTTCCAGAAAAAGAAGAACTAATGGGCAGAACGGAGATGGACTCAGCAGCCCCACAGGTGAAAGCATATTTCCTGTGACACAGATATCTTATTAATGCTCTACTGACAAGGGGATTAACTCTCCAGGATAGTAGTTCCAGCAGTCTGCAATCACAACAAATGTGTTTGTCTCCCTAAAACTGGTGTTTGTGTATCATCTCTACACAGATGCTTGGAGACTGCCGTGGAAAATTTGCTCCCTCCAAGCAGGAATAAACTCAGACAATTTTTAGATACTTACAAAAATATCCTCTAAGTAAAAAATTTAAAAGTCCCCATTAGTATTAAACATTTCCTTTTCATGCTGTCAGTGCTGCCACAGAAAGAGAAATGTACCTCTGCTTGGCTCGAGCTTAAACTCCCTCCCTTCTTGTACTCTTTAAATAGCAGATTGTCAGCTTAAGAGACTTGTTGCTGGTGATGACTGAGGTTCGTGATCCATCTAAAAGAGCTGGGAACTTAATGGCTGCTTTTCATATCCTGATAACCACGTTGTTTTGTGTTCATCCCAGTGCTAAACCTGCCTTCAGTGGAGCTGAACTTGCTACACTTGTGGAAGAGGAGATGGAGGGGCTCTTGGTTTTAATGAAATCAAACTGCTGCAACCAAAGGCAGGATTTTTCTCTTTATGACACATGTGCACTTGTGGAGCTGGGCCACTTTGAGGCACCTGCCTGGAATATCTGAGACATCACACTCCAAAATTAAAAATCATGTTTGAAAATTCATGCTGATTAAAAAGGGACATCTGAAGCCAAACAGAAAAATCAATGAACTTACTGGTCCTTCCTCAGTTAAGTAACATAATTTGTTCAATTTGTTTTATGTCTCTAAGTGAGGAACCTTTTGCTCACTTTGATTCATGGACAGAGGTTAGAAAATGGTACAGTGGAAAGGAAATTAACATTTAACCTGCCTGCCTGCATATCCGAGCTGATGTCTCAATGTGGTGCAGCTGTGAGTAAATCCTCCCAATAAACCAGACACGGTGTCTGTACTATTCAGGAAATCTCAGACACTTTTCTGGCTATTAGAGACCAAATTAGGAAAAATAATCTGTCCAGGACGTGTTGCTACTTGACATAAATCTGTATTTTTTTAGTTAAAATGTAAGGGGTTACACTGTTAGCCAGCAGACATCACTGCAACTTCACAGACTTAAACCCTGACAGTGCCTGTGAAAATTGCTAATTTACAGTCTGGAGACTAAAAACTGGGGTTTTTTTCAGCATACAATTATTCAAGAAGAGGCAATGATAGAGCAAAACTGGCATTACTCCATATGATTGTGCAAATTAAACTTGAACTCTCCTTATTAATTATTATCCAGTTATTATTCCTTATTATCCAGTCCAGGATCAGACCTATATACTAGCAGATTTGAGGCCTTCTACATGTTCTTCCATCCTCCCTAAAAGCACATTGTAACAGGATCGACTACAGTTCAGAGGGTCAAATAAAAAATATACTCAATATGATCACATAATATTTAGTATATGTAATGATTGAGGTTTTCCTTCAACAAATGCCACATGAGAGACTTAGTATCAGAAAAAGAGCTGCATCAGTTGCTGAGAGAGTTTAAAATGAAAGTGCAGAAATACATTTTTGGTTTCATCAGGAAGGCTGAGGATCCTTCATGGTGTCCCTCAATCTCGTTAGCACTTCATTACGTCCTGTCAAACCTGTCTGCACTGCAGGCAAGGTAAAGTTTTTTGATTTCTGTTGGGTTTTATTTTTATTTTTCAGAAGAACAAAGAGCGATCGTGAGCCAAGCCTTTTGCAAAGCCAAGTAGAAAATGCAATAAAAGTCATGAATGCAGCTTCTTTTCTTGCAAGCTGCAGTTTGCCATCCCCACTCCAGAAAGTTGTGGCTTTGGATTTTTGACTGTCATGCTGGAGGTAAAGCTTTATTTATTTTTTTGTGGCCACCAATGCCATGGAAGCAATTGCAATACCACATATCCTCGATTCTGGCATCTGAGAGACAACCAGACCAGAAAAAGAAGGAGATGAACAGTTATGAAAGAAGAAAGAAGGTGTTTACACTCAGTGATGTGAGTAATCAGCTGTGATGGGGGAAAAAAGGCACAAAAGGTCTGTGACATTTTAATTGGTGCTTTGAGAAAATATTGTAGGAGTTTTTTGGAAGTTTGTCAGAGTGAGACTGTGTTTAATAAGTAAGATGATTAGGGTATTTTTATATTCATATTTTTGCTTCCTTCCTGGTAATAGCAGCCTAAGCTCAGAGTAACAAAGACAGGTTCACACGATCTTATTTCCTCGGAAATTTGAGGTCTGACTTCCTGGGAAGTTGGAGAGGATAAAGGAACCTATTGCTCCTGCAGAGCAATTCTGAGCATGGCTGCAAGGTGAGACAGGTACCAGCCGCAAGCAGAGATGCTGCCTATGGATTAAACCCCAAAGGAGCTTGGATTTACCCAAAAAATCTCATTTTCACTGTCCTCCTTGGCTGTGCTGCTGTGTTCTGTGCTACATTAACCATGTGCTTTCAGAAATTAAGATCAAGAGCTTGGTCCCAGCCCCTGACAAAGCAGTTTTGTATTACCCCAACAGTATGTGACAGCCTTAGATTAGGACAACTGTCCCATTAAGGGATTCCCTGCGTGTCGCTGGTGGAAAAAGTTGTGATCATTCCTCAAGTTGTTGTACTTGGAGGCAGAGTTTTCCTCCAGCCTGGGCAGTTTAGGTGCTCAATTCCTCACCTGGTCAGGGTGAGCTGGAGCTGTTTGAGGAGCAGGTCTTTGCCAGCACAGCTCCAGGGACAGAAATGAGTTCAGGGACAATCCCACAAGCAGGACACCTTCACACCTGCAGGGTGGTGGCTGTGGCAAGCCACAGGGCCACAAGTCAGGGATGGTTCTCCCTTGTCACCTTGAATGAGGTGTGTGGGTCCCTTCCTATCACTCTGTTGAGTGGGGAGAAGAGATTTTCGTATCTTTTTGTTTTTAGGGTAGTGCCTGATATTCTGGGTGCAGACTCTTAGTGCTGTTTGTGGACCCTGTTCCTACAGAAATGCTTTGCGGATGTGGAATGTAGAAAAAAACAAAAAAAAATAAGATAATGTTAAGAAACAAGACAGTGGCAGCACCTTCTACTGTACAAACACATTTCTGTTTCAAATGGGTTTTTGGTTTTGTTCCTTTGTAACTATTATTAGAACTAATTTCAAGATAGTAGCTTCCAATGCCTTTTTCTGAGAGAGACGTGGAGTAAAGTACCTGTCTGTGGCAGAAAAGGAAAAAAAAAAGAGAGCTGCAGAATGGAGAATAATGGTGTTTGAACCAAAAGGAATAACACAGTGTATGTGCTGTTAGATGCAGCTTTTTTGTTTGCACTTCATTTGATTATCAGTATTTTCAGCCATCTCAGGCATTAATACATCTCTGCAGGGAGGGGTAGGGTTCATAGCCTTTTCAAAGCAGCACTAATGAGTGCCTTTAACTTAATAAAATGATCATTTGCCAACTACTTGCCATAATGTGAACTAGATGCTTTCAGTGCAGAGATTAAAAGGAGTTTTCTTTGCAAATGCACTGTAGTTGCTGCTACTGCATAAATCATAAACAGATATATATAGATATATGTATATAATGTTCATTGGGTATTGTTTTTTAAATCTTGAGATCTCCTAAAATAGGTTGGAAGGAGTTGTTAGAGTCTATATTGTTTCAATAATATATGGATTATCACTCTCTAAATACGCAATGACATAAAAGGCAATAATGCCTTTTATGGATCCCATGTGGCCTATTACACTAATGATCCATGAATAATGGGGTCACGGGATGAGTTTTGAACAGTGCCTTTCTTTGTTGGTTGTTTTTCTCATTTATTTACCCTGGAAAATTCAGTTTTAAGTGTCTGCTTTTCAGCAAGGTTCTACCATTTACTGAGTTTTCATGTGAGTTAATGGATGCCAAAGAGGTCAAGTGACTTCCCAAAGGTTACACAATGAGTCACTGAATTTGTCCAGGGTAAAATACAAGAACCTCTGAGTTTTCTGTCTCTAGCTCTGACTGATGCTTAAGCAGAGAGATTTCAGATCAGCCTGACCTCCAATAATTCTCTTCTCCTGCTTTGAGGAGCATTCACAGCTTGGTGCTCAGTGGAGAAATCTGAATCTCCTGGAGCAACATTTCCCATATTTCTCATGGAAACAACCAGAAGGAGCAGGAGTGAGCTGCTTTGGTCCCTGTGACAGAGATTCTCTCTTAAATAAAACTAAACAACGTGGAGTTAAATAACACATGGAAGCCCAAACCCACAGTTCACCCAAAACTAATTCAAACTAAGAGTTTATTTAGAACTATTGATGTTTCCTACCTTCCTGCAGTGGTGTTCCTTTCACTCCAGCTGGAAATCCTCCACATTGTTCCTGTTGATGAAGGAGCAGGAGTTACATCCTCCCAAGGAGAGCCCTGGCACTGCTCCTCCAGGCCCTGTAGAGGTGGAGGCTCAGCTGCAGAGAGTGAGGTGTGGCCTGGAGAGCATCACCAGCTTGTTCTGGATGCACTGCTGGAGAGAATGAGCACAACTCACTGTTCAACACTGCTCTGGCCTCCTGCTCTTGCTTTTATCTTCTTTTTGCCAGGGTTGGGATTAAATGCTCAAGATGGTATTTTGTGTTTGGACTCAGATGTTTATTAATTCTTATCTATGTTACAGTCTCACAAACTGAGTTCTAGCTAACAAAGTAAAAATGGCTGCTATCTCTTTCTCTACAAGGCCTTTTAAGCACAAACTGTCCAATTAAGAAATGACACCTAAAATATTTTTTATTTTTAACCCGATAACCAACCACCTGTGGTTCACAATTCTATCCAATTACAAAATACCACTCAAATCCATGAAGAAGAAAGTGAAAAAGGAGGACTGGCCTTTCTCTGCTCTAAAACCTCCATCTTGCTTTATATATATTACTATGTTCTAAAACCTTAAACTCTAAGTTTTCTACCCTGTGATATTACACACTTCTATCTAACCTACACACCCATAATCCCAGTGCTATCAGTCAATTTTGGAAGCCTCTTCCAAGGCCTCAGGTCAAACGCAGTGTTTGCTTGGGGGTCAGTGCCTCTCAGCACAGAAAGTCTAAAATTCTCAGTGCCCAGGGTTCCAAAACCCTGCCTCCTTCTTAAGCCTCTGCAAGGAGGAGAAGGGTTCCTGTGCTGAGCTGAGATTGGGAACTGGAGACTTCCATGGCCTGGGCAGGTCTCTTACCTGGACATGCCCATGTTTGCTCAGCTGCAAAAATAAGCCACGTTTTGGTGCCTTGTCTCTCCTGATTTTGTGTGTATACAGAGCTCTGCAGCTCCAAAGGGTTTCATTGTTATTGTTTTTATTATTACTAACTACAGAATATTATTTCATGCATTTAATAGAGTATAAAGCAATTACAGAATGTAAGGGACTGCGGAAATACAGAAAGATCTGCCTGGAATAATAATTTGATTCTGAAACTTTGTTGCAAAAAGACTTCAGGGTAAAATTGTAATACAACATATGAGCTTTTAATGAAATGACTCCCATTACTTTGAGTCTAAATGGACAAAACCTACATAACACATGAAAAAATTTCATTTAATTAGCAAATATTTTGTATTAGGGTATAGCTGTCAAATTCTAATTTATCAAGCAGTGTTCAGCAACGAGCTGGAAGTGTTTCTAGCACCTGGGCTTCCATATTTACACACCTCTGAGCTGCAAATCCTATCAGTCTGAAAATCTGAAAACACACCAGGTGGATGCTGTTGCTCGTGGGTGTAGGAACAATGCAGAATATTCCCGAGGAATCAGAGGAGCATCTCTGACCCGGCTGTATTTCAGTGTCGCTGACATCTGGTGCTGTCTGGAGCACACTCGGGGAAAGGGGCTGAGCCCACCGAGCCTGTCCGAGCTGTTCCAGCACGGAAGGAGGTCACGATTAATTAATTAATTAACGCCGCTTAAAACTCCTTAAGCTGCGCCCACGCTGTGTAAACACTCTGGGTTTTTTCGCTTGTTTTGCCGGGGCTGTGAGCGAGCCGAGGCTGCTGCTCCCTGTGAGAGCTCAGTGCCTGCAACCATCTCCCTTAAAAATGGATTTTAGACCCGCAGTGCTGAGGAGAAGTCACACAAAGCCTCGCTGACAGCCCGGTGCACACGCTGATCAGGGCACTGCCTTTAAAACAGTTTGGCTCATAATTATATCTTTACAGCTAACTGGGCTATCCAAATGATTTTCCCCTCTCCCCCTTCCCCAGGTCTGCTGACCTGTGGCTAATGAGATTTGTGTTTCGATTAGTTGTAGAACATAAATTAACTAATCAATGAGAATGGATTCACATCCTTTCTTGTAAAAGAGCTCTGCTGCAGTGATCTGTATTTAATATTCAAATCAATTTCAAATTCTCAGGATGATTCTGCTAATATGGCAGGCTGGGACTCGCAGCATCTGTATCCTTGCCACAACCTGTAAATGTGGGATGTTTATGGAATTGCCCACTGACCTCCAAAGCCTTCTCTGGTCTCATTGATTTACTATTTCACTTAATAGTGATGATGAGAAGCTTAGGGGCTGGCAATGGAGCTGGGAAAGGCACGGGAGAGAACATTTTCCCTTCATTTACGAGGGTGTTAAGCAGGAGTCCCAGGACTTTGAAAAATGCTGTTTGGGTTTGGTCTGAACATTTTGGCTCCATTTTATTCCACCTCAAATTTTGCCTATTTTAGGGATGAGGGTGAAAAATGGTTATTACCGAACAGCAGTTTTCTAAGGATGGAGGTTCTTTCGTTTGCTTTCAAGGTAGAGAGAACTTTATCTTTTGCCTTGCTGTAGTTGTCTCATCTGTACAATTAACCAGCATCTTGGCATGAAATGTGAAAATTTGTACAGTCTTCAAAGCATCTGTGGCCTTTATGGTACAAGTTCTGTTAGTACTGAAGCCACAGAAAATTAAATGTTCCCCAAAGAACTTCCAGATGTGTTTTATTCTAATAGGGTCATTATACAGTAAATTAAAAAGCAGGGTAAATGGAACTGTAAAATTTAAATTAGTCTAAAACCACATCTCTTTGCTTTGAACATTCATTTGTGGGGTTGCATTTGCAATAAATGTGAATTAGGCAGCTGCAATAACTGTTAATCATATATTTATAAAATAGTAATGAGGAAATGAATAGCAGAGTAAGACAGCTGCACATTTCTCTAATAGTGTGTCAACTGTGAACATAATAAGATGTAGAAAATTGTTTGGTGTTATGCTGATAATGCAGCTGAATGTAAGAGATCACTTCAACCTCTTAACTTTACAGGAAATTATATATAAAATCCATAAAAAGCCATAATAATACATTAGGCCTCTGAATTGTAGTCAATGTTTTTCTTTGCTTTGATTTTTCTGAAATGGGCCATACTTTTCCCAAAGTAATCTGCCAAAGATCACTGAGGCTTTTGTTTCAGCCTGCACTTTATTCACCATCTTGCAGTTTCATTTAAAAGATGGTGCTTCTGAAAGCCAAAAGTGATCCAACTTCCCTGCTCCAGGAGTGCTCCCACATCCCTCTCCTTGAAGAGTTTTGCCAGGTCTTGAGCATCCTACCTCTGAGCCCTGCTGGGGTTATCACTGCTGAGAGCAGTGATTCCGTTCAGAACCCCACACAGGGCAAGATGGGCAAATTAATATTGAAATTAAAAATTATATATATCAGAGAATTTATATTTTTGCATATTTACTTATCTCAAATATGTAAATATATATATTTGAGATATATATATTTATATATATATATTTGAGAGTAGTAAAGGTTTGGTGACACAGCCTGAGGGCACCTGTCTGTCTCTCCCAGATATGGGAAAATTATAAAGAGCTCAGGATAATTGCAAAAAACAAGTCAAACCCCCTAAACCCAAAAAATAAATGGAAATCTTTAGCTTTCCTTAGCTCTGCTGCCTGTGCCAGCAGACCTGCCCCCGTGCCAGGTGCTGCTCACTTGCACTCCCAGCTTTTAACCAGCCTTAATTGAATTTTGCAACAGGATTGGGGTGAAGAGGAGAATTACAAAGCTAACAGGAAAAAAATTAGGCAAGTGCTGGGCTGCAAACTGCCAGGCAGGGAGTAGGTGCTAAATGTGTAATGGGAAGGCTGCCATGGGAAATGTCACTTATCAAAGTGGCAGGACTTTGCAGGGAAAAGAAAAAGAAAGAAATGAGGGACCCAGTCCCAGCACTGGCTGATGCTGCTGGGAATAGTTCCTGGGATTTAATGAGCTGTTTACTGGGATGTGACTTTGGAAGTTGGGTTCAAACCCCTCAGTTTTAACCCACAGCTGCAGGTGCTGGGTGGAGCTTAGCAGGGAGTGTGGGGGTGCCTGATCCCCAAAGCAACACCACAGGGCACAAATAAACCCATGTTTCATGGAAAAAAAACATGGAGTGTATAGTGAAATCACGTGTGATCTGATTGTAAATTGTGTGATTTTACTGTAAATAGTTTTATCTGCTTTTACCACTAATGTTCCTTGCAGTGCCACGTTGTGATGTATTTTTGATTTTTTAATGCTCTTACATTTTGAATGACACAACCAGCCCCCTCTAATTTTTTTAAATAAGAGAGAAAGGGAGACGGAAGCTCTTATAACCATCAATTTCCCAGACTAAAAACCTTTCAGAACACAGAACCCAAAACTGACTTGAAAAGTCAGTCAGTGGAGGAGGAATGAACTCTCTCTGGGCAGAAAAGACTTTTCAGTTAGTCCTGTGAGTTTAAGGGTGAGGTGAGAGGCCACCAGAGGTCTGGGTGGCCTGGCCAAGGTCAGGAGCTCTGCTGCACCATCAGTTCTCTTGACCTTCTGGAAAACCTTTCTGGGCCTAACCTTTGGCCTTCTTCAAGCTGTTGCCTTTAATACACAAGGGTTTTATTTTATTTTATTTTATTTTATTTTATTTTATTTTATTTTATTTTATTTTATTTTATAATTTTTTTAAATTTTATTTTCTTTTCAGATGGGAGATGGCACAAATCTCCTTGGCCATCTTAAAAACTGTAAAGCTATTGCACAGTGGCCAGATATGAACAGAAAGTGTCCTTGGTGTAACCTTATCAAAGGAAATATTGTTCCTACAACATCACCACATTATCCTGAGCTCTCACGAGAGGTAGAAGGAGGGACACAGGATACAGATGGAGACATAGATATAGAGATGCATTCAGGTTGAATTCATCCTATAAAATTTTGGCCTTTTACATGCCAAAACAAAGCAAAAAATTGTTCTTATTAAATATAAATTAAAGGGTAAGCAATGGAAAATAGGTTGTTTTCAATTCTTCCCTTTTTTCTTCCTTCTTTGAAACAGACAGTTCAATTCTCCAGGAGAAGCAGAGTTCAAGCTCTCATTTCCCACTGTACATTTCTGTGTTAGTGCCTCACAAAATAGCAGTTCATTTCTGGAAATCCTATTACTGTCCACACTCAAGCAGCAACTTTAACAGATACATCTGTTACCTGGCAGCTTCTTCCTACACAACTCCCACCTCTGAGAGTTAAAGCTTATAGTTTTAAAAGGAAAATTGAAATAGGCCAAATTTGAACAATGCACATTTTAGGGGCTGGGGGAGAAAAAGAGCACATGCCACTGTCAGCTACAAGAGCCTCATCTCGCCTTGCTTTCGGGTCTGGGCAGACAGAGAAAACAGAGTGGTGCATTATCATTATCTCAGAGATGTTTATTTGGTGTGTGGACACTCAACCAAAGAACTAATGCAATCAGAAAGTTAAAATATATGGGCTGGAAATACAAATTCATTAGACGTACACAAAACGTATGCTGCAGCGGGTCTGTCATTTAAATTAGATTTTGACAATTATATGGATGGTCTGGTTGAGATGATATACGATTTGCTCACTTTATGCCGTGATTTAATTATTGCAAAAGATGGGTGGAGGGAGGACCCTGTGGTTCTCTCATGGCCCTGAGCTGAAGTGGGGCTGCTCCATCTGTCATACTTGGTGTTTGCTGCCTGCAAGATTTTTGTCTGTTTACACATATATATATACGTATTTATATACATGAAATATATGTGATTTTATTTTTTACCATGAAATGAGTATGTGCTTGTAGCCAGGGGAACTGATGCAGATCTTTCCACTGACCTCAGCAGGGCTGGGCCTCGCTCCTTCCCTGAGCCTCACCCTTGAGATGCTCCTCATAGAAACCATTTTTTCAAAATGGCAAAACACATATTTTGCCATTCAACATCCAAAGCAGAGCCAGGAGCTCCCCAGGCTGCTCCCAGCCAATCCCAAGTGCTTTTTGCCTGTTTTTACCAGGTGTTTTTTACCTGTGCATGGGCACAGCCATTCTTTTCCTTCCCATCCTGGTCCAGGAGAAGGACATGGCGGGTCTCCATCTCTTTCTTGGGATGCTGGAGTGGTCCTGAGCTCAGCTGGGCCATTCCAAATTTCCAGAAACATTTTCTCCCTCCCCTCCATCCTTCCAAGAGACATCACCAGTGACACCCAGCCAATTATTGGTGTGTCACTCTGGAAGTTAGGCCAGATCCCCTGTGAGGATCTCCAGCTGTTCCTGTGGATCCTGGATGGAATCATTGCTCTGCTGGAAACCTTGCTGTGATTGTTCTGTCTTCTTTTTCTGCCAAGGTTGGGATTAATGCACAGTCGTGGTTCATGTTCGGACTTGGTTGTTTATTATTTCTTATTCATTTACAGACTCATGAGCTGTGAGTTCAAACTAGCAAGTTAGAGAATGCAGGTAAAATGGAGTTCTTCTAACTCTTTCCAAGTTATTTAAGCAATAACCAACCACCCAATAACAAGGTGACCTATATTATTTCAAGGACACCTATATTGTTTATATTTCTGACCCAATGATGACCACCCAAGGCCCACAATGCAGACCTTTTTCACCCAATTACAGAAAACCCCCCAAACACATGAAGAAGAAGGAAGAAGGTGAAGAAGGACTTAGACAACACCCAAAATCCTCCATCTTGAGATAACACAGTGCTATTCAAACTACACACCCACAACGCCAGTGCCATCACTCAATTTTGGAAGCCTGTTCCATGGCCTCAGGTCAAATGCAGTGCCTCCCTGAGGGTCAGTGCCCCTCAGCACAGAAAACCTGAAATTTTCAGCCTCCAGGATTCCAACATCACACCTTGTTGGTACCAGAAGGGTCTCAGCTCCTCCTCACACCATCCTTGCTCTTGCCTGCTGTTCATTAGCAGTATTTATTCATGTTTCAAACATGCACAAAAAATGCAGCGTCAGGCACAGCATTTAGACAAACGATGGTGACTTCTCTGTCTGAACATTGCGCACATATTAAAACCCCCCCAACTATTAAAATGGAAGCACAATTTGATAACTTCTTGCAAATGCAGTAAAAGCCACTTCTTACAAATGAACACTAGCAATCAATTTAATTTCTCAAATAAAATTATTAAATTGCCGTTATTGTGGAATCATTATTTTATTGCTAAAACCTTTTAAAATGTTAATTATTGTGCCCCTTCAAAAGCTTTCATCTTGTCTGACTTTGCTCTTATAGAAAAAAGTGTCTCCTGGTTGTGACTTGCAAATTGAATGAAAATTCGTGCTTTATCTTTCCTCTCTCTCTCTCTCTCTTTTTTTTTAACACCTGCAACTGTTCTCCTTGGCTGTAATATTTATATGAATTTAACTTTAATTTTTCTCTGCTTTCATCTTCTGAATTAGCCAGTATAAAGCACGGATCACTCCTTCTCTGCTGCTTTCCTGTTTATTTGCTTTAACAATAGATTCATTAACTAGATTTTGGTGCTCAAGCTATGCGGACACATCCATTTCAAAGGAGGCTTTAATGGCATTTCATATTTTTCTACATTAAGGAAGATTAAAGTATATTACAATACCCTTTACTGCTCTATTTTCTTCATTTTAGAAGTGGTCAGTTTTTAAATTTTTTTCCCTCTTTCTTTCATCTGCAGTGTTCAATAAATTGTCCAGGCCTTTCAGATGATAGTTACAGCAAATTGAGTTCCATATTACAACTCTGAACCATTGTTTAGCCCATCATCAGTCAGATAAAGCACTCCTATTCACACAGGACATCAAAAGAACAAATATATGTTCAAAGTGGCTAAAAAGATTACTGTGACTTGGATATATCATTTCGTTAATTGTTAGTGATTATTCTACTGGTTTAGAGGTGGTGAATTTGCTGACTCTGAGCTCATGCTTGTGATGTAATCAGAGGGGAATATATAGATATTCACGGCTGGAAATTACACCATTCAAAAAGGGTCAGGTCTATCATCTTCTAATAGCTGGAGGTGGACTAATAGCAACATTTTAATAAGAAGGAAGATGCAGGCTGATGTCTTCATTTCACACGTGTGGAGAGGCGTGAAGTGCTCCGGGGAATTTCAGCCCCGCCGGTGCTCAGATCAGTCTGAGGTGCTGGTGGGTGCTGAGCCAAACTCAGCCCCAGCTGGGTTCTGCCTGGAGCTGCCCCAGTGAGAATTGGGGCTGTTTGCCCGGTGGGATTGGCTGAAGGTAATGCTTTTGGGTCCTGGTGCTGCAGAGAGTGGTTTGGTTTGTGTGTGTTTAATGTTTTCCACTCTGAGCAATCCCCTGGAATTGCTGGTGGGATTTCAGTGACTGCCAGCACTGATGGTACCACACTGACCTGATGTGTCTGTCCCTGCAGCTCCAGGTGTGATGAGGAGGGGTTTTAGAGGTGGGAGACACAGATATAAAACCTGAGACACTGCAGGGTGCTGACATTACTAACCCACAGGCTGGGCAGAAACACCCGAGCATCTCTCCCTGAGTTAAAGACCCAGAGAAGCCAGCAAAGGAAGGAAAAAAATAACCCCAGCTGAATTTCCAGCTCCTGGGCACTCGTGTTTTCCTTTCCAACCACTGACACTCGAGTATCTCAATAAAAACATGCATATTTGCAGGGTATAAAATGAACACTTTGCAGGTTTCTGCTCTTCAAAGGTAATTTCAGGAATCTTGCAAATGCGAAAAGCTTAAGGATGAAATTTTGAACAGGTGCTGCCAGCAATTGCAGGCTGCATTTCTTTGCTCATGTGTTTTACCCTGCACTGGGTAAAAAGGGAAAGGCAGCACTAAGAATGCCTGAGCATATGAGAGGCTGGAAGACAGATTTTCCAACAGAACAATTGCAGGGTGTAGGTTTTAGGCAATAAGCAGGTAGCCTCGTTCTCTCAAAAGAAGAAAGAAAATAATGGAAAACTGTAACATTCATTTGGAGGCCTCAAAGGCATAAAAAACCCAATTCCAACTGTTATAGGTCCCTGCAGGAGTCTACAAAGGAACTAAGCTTTTTAAGTAAGAAAACTAGATTTTGGCCCAGAGGGCCCTGTCATTGCTGCTTAATAGATGAAACTCTTTTGATACAAATATGCTGTTTACTTCTCAGCTTCAGCTTTCATAAAATATAACCTTTTTATGATTTACGACCCCTGAAAAAGTGCAGGATGGATTTTTAGCTCTGAATTGGTTGAATGTCAACAAGAAAAATATAGATAACATGTAGAAATAGCAGGGTGTTAATGCCACACAAAATGATGAAATTATTTTTGTTTAGAAAAGTTAAGTTTGTTCTTAAAGTTCTTCCTGAGTGAAACTGAGGAAAGGGTTTGCTGGCAAAGCCACGGGAGGATTTGCATGGTGAAAATGTTATGGAAGGTTTGGATGGGATATTAGGAAGGAATTGTTCCCTGTGAGGGTGGGCAGGCCCTGGCACAGGGTGCCCAGAAAAGCTGTGACTGCCCCTGGATCCCTGGCAGTGTCCAAGGCCAGGCTGGACATTGGGGCTTGGAGCAGCCTGGAATAGTGGAAGGTGTCCCTGTCCATGGATGGGGTGGCACTGGATGGTTTTTAAGGTCACTTCCAGCTCAAATCATTCAGAGCTTCTCTGCTTCCTGTTTGCTTTAAGGCAGCATTCGTTTGCCTGGAAATTGCAAAACCAATGACACAGGATTGAGATGTGGCTTTGAGGGGGACAAAATGTTCCATGTGGCTGGTGACACCTCAGGTATCGCCCAAACTAAGTTTTAGTCAAGTGACCACTTCAGATTCATTATTTTAATGGGAAATTAAAGTTTAAAGACTTGTTCCAAAGCTAAAATTTTATAATGACTCTTATTATTTGTAGTGATTATCAAAATAAAACTGAAATTATCAGAACTGGTGTCATCTCCCTTCTTTATCTTCCCAAGTTATTTTCTTTCCTCTTGACAATATTGTTGCCCTATGGACAAGTTGTAATACATAGACATGTTTTAATATATTGGCCAGTGATTAAAAAGGAACACAAATAAAACGTTGGTGTTATAAAATGAAAAAGAAAGTACTGGAGCTTTGAAGACTGAGACACAAATGTAAAGATGAGAGAATAACTGTTGCCAAGAGAATTGCACATATTTTTTTCACTGTTTTCCTCTTTGTGTTATCTTTTTTACAGCTTCTTTGCTTAGCATTAACAATGTACTTGTTTTTCAGGTGGCTTTTCTGGAGTTGTTTGTGAACCTGCTGAACAACAACACAAAAAAAAATGTTGTTTTTTCTGGATGCTTGGGGAAATAGCCTGATCCCAGACAAATTGCCCAGGAAGTCCCAGAAATGACTTAGCCTGCCGCAGAGGCAAGGTTGTAAAAATCGAAAAGGTTTTCACTTTTGACTCTTCCAACTGTTGCAGAAAGAGACATTTGCTGGTGTATGGTCTCAGAAAACTGTCACTGAGCAAATTAAAATAACAGAAATATCCATCTGTGAACCTTCACTCATCCAGCTTTCCTGCCCTGCTCTGTCACAGGGAATTAATCAGCCAGGGTGTCCATGGTGTGCTCAGCAATGGTGGCTGGTACCCCGCAGCTGCAGGGCTTTTACAGAAAATATTCCCAGGTATTGGTGCTGGAAAACACAATATTCCACGGGTCTGGAAGCTCCCAGCTCATGCATTACAGGAAAGAGGAAAGGAAACGAAATGGATAGAAATGCATGGAGAAGTAGGGATGCTGCTGGAGCACGGTCTGTCCTTTACAGCTGCTTACACAGCTCTGGAGGATTTTCAAGGGGTCTGAGGACAGCAAAACCACCTGATCCCCCAGCTCTGACTCTTTTTGCAGCCTGATGGACTGGAAGGGATCTGTAATAGCCTGACCAAGGCTACCCAGGACAAGATGTTCTGCCTGAGATTTGTAGGTGTCCATGGGACATCTGGGATCCTGAACCTCTCTTAGTTTTAACTCCAAATTATGAGGCTTGACTTTCCTAGGAGTGGTTGAAATAAGCAGGATGAGCTGTCTCCTTTACTGATTTCTGTAAAGCTTGGAAGGTTTTAAGCAGGTGGTTGAAGTTTAATGTGTGGTTTAAATGCTCACCTGGAAGCCTCTGTTCGTCTTCCCAGTCAGAATCTGCACAGAACTGTGACAATTCCATGGAGGAGGAGGAAGGAGGGAGGCAGACAAACTGGGCATCACCCAGATCTTCAGAGTTGCTTGGGAGCACAGATAAGGCAAATATTTGCCTGAGAGGATCTCTGAAATCACCAAACCAAAAAAATGCTGCATGTCTCTAGCTGGCTCTTGGAGATGAGAAGTACAGAAAACTTCAGCTAAAACTAATTTAGACACATTAATTTCTGTTAAGAATATTGTTTGAACTTTTCACTGCAGATGTTTCTCATGGACTGATCTATGCCTTAAGTATATATACTACTGAAAATAAGTAAGTTTATCCATTCTATTCTATTCTATTCTATTCTATTCTATTCTATTCTATTCTATTCTATTCTATTCCATTCCATTCCATTCCATTCCATTCCATTCCATTCCATTCCATTCTCTCTCACTGGAGAGGTGTTGGTGGCATATTTTTAACTGCAGCAGTGCATCTGATCTGGCCCCATGCCCTTGTACATGGACAGACATATTCACGGGACATTACAGTCAGCAGCAATATGTATGAGCTTGGATTGCATTCAGCCTGGAAATGACCCTCACCATGAACTCTATCAGCAGTATATTTTCATACCTATCAGCCTTGGAGCTGTGAAAACAAGAAGGAATTCAGCAGCAGGGTGGTTTGTACCTGCATGGGTATGAGAAGGATCAATGCCTGTTCCTTTCAGGGTTATTCCTGTCCCTGCTCCCAGCCTTCCTTAGTCATCTCCCTTCCATGTCTTCCTCTCACACTGATTGAGAATCTATTTTGAGGTTGTTTGAGACCTATTTATGAAGAATGGGATTTTAGGAACATGCAGTTTCCTTGCAGTTATCCATGTGAAAGTGCAGAGTCTGGCCATCGCAAGACTTTTTCCATGGATGTGCTGTAACCAGGATCACACATTGCTCCCAGTACACCTTCAGATCATCCACAGGCTGCTGGCAGAGAGCAGGATTTAACTGCCATGCACATCCCAAAGCCTGTAGGGGATCAGGCAGTGTTAGAGTGTTTCCCTTTGATGTCAGTTGCAGGTACAAATCATAATATTGGCAGGTGCAGCAAGTGACCCTCCCCTGGGTTTGCATGGAAGACTTACAAGAAAATTTACTGAATCACAGAAAAGTTACCACCTTTCTTGTCATTAGGAACTCATCCACAGCCATTTCAACCTACCTTTCCCAAAGTGCTTTCCTGTATCTTCAAATAACCATCTGATTCTGATATTTACACCAAAAAGATGTTTCACCTTTCCTTCAGTCCTTTATTTTTCCTTTTCTGGTGTACAGCAATTTTTACTAGGTTATTTCAAGGTTGCTTTCAATTGAGAAAAACCTCTGCTTTATGAGGATTCAGCTAAAACCTCACGTCTAAAAGCTGAATGCCAAATGGCAAATCTGGTGCTGTGATTCATTGGCACTGAGGGTGTTCATTTTTCCTGGGGAGCTCATTTAGCTGAAGGCACTGTGCTTATGTCCTGCTCAATGGCCTTTGGAGAAAGAGAATTTACTTTACTTGTCTACTTTGAGGATTTCTGCTAGAAATTTGGTAGTGTTTCATTTTCAGGTGGAAAAGCAAAGGACTATTCAGATATTCTCTCGAAGCTGTTCTGAAAACTGGCCCATAATGACAGAATCATAAAGGTCACACGCTATTTTCTTTCCATAAATCTGGCAGTGGAAATATTACAGGTTCTCCTGGTCTTTATCCTCTCTCTTGCTGCAGTGAGGGTGTCGGATTGGGTTTGGCTCCTGTGGAGTTCTAAATGTTGAAAATAAAATACAGGGCACAGAGTGCTGCTGCACCTCCTTTTCATTAGAGACTGGGATGGGGAATAGCAACTGGTGGGAGAGAAAGGCTCATTCCACCAAGGATGGGTGAGGAGGATCCTCATAATTCATTGGAAAGGGTTCCTTAAACTTCAAGGAACATGAAGGGTGTCAAACCCTTTGCACCCAGACAAACAAGATGAAAACAAAATTTGGTCTCAAACTTTTGGTCCTGTATTTTTGGTCCTGAATTTTTGGGGCTGAATTTTTGGTGCTGAAAATTAGTTTCTACTGAAATAAAATGGAAGTTGTAGGAGTGTGTGATCTGCTAAATCCCCGTGACCTGGGAAGTTCTAAGCAGTGCAAATGGAGGCACTAATAAAAAACCAACAAAATTAGTTCCATGGAATTACAGAATGGTTTGGGTTTGAAGGGACATTAAATGTCACTTAATTCCCACCCCCTGACATGGGCAGGGACACCTCCCACTGTCCCAGGCTGCTCCAAGCCCCAGTGTCCAACCTGGCCTTGGACACTTCCAGGGATCCAGGGGCAGCCACAGCTTCTCTGGGCACCCTGTGCCAGGGCCTGCCCACCCTCAAGGGAGCAATTCCTGCCCAAAATCCCATCTAACTCTGCCCTCTGGCAGTGGGAGCCATTCCCTTGTCCCATCACTCCAGATCCTTGTCCAAAGTCCCTCTCTAGCTCTGTTGAAGCCCCTTTAGGTGCTGGAATGTGCTAAAAGGTCTCCCTGTATGTCCTCTGGATCAGACTGAGGTAAGCAAGGACTCCATCTCTGCATTTTCACAGACAATGTTTTTCTTTGAAAAAAATAAAGGAAAATAAACTAATGCTTAGAAAATGCTGCTCCTGCCATCTGTCAGAAGTCCATATAAAATCAATCAGCCTCCTTGTTCTGGAACAATGTCTGGTTTTCTCTGGCTTAGAGATGGTTTATTAATAAGAAGAGCTGGTGTTGACAAGGGAGTGAGCGTGGAACCAGGGTGGGGTTTAAATTTTGAGGATGATGATGACCCCTCAGCAACTCCCAGCCTGGAGACCCAAACACAACACTCAGAGTGTCTTGTGCAGCCCAGGTTCATGTCCTGCCCAAAGCAGCTCAGAGGAGCCCTGGAGTGAGGGTGTCCATGCAGCCCTGGAGGAGTGTTTGCTCTGCAAGAGCTGGTTGGGATTACTTCTCCAGACAGACAACTTCTAAATCTGGCTTTTCCTGAGTGTTGAGGCTGCATTTGAGACTGTTGTGTTTATGTGAGTGAGTGTGAGTGAATGGCTTTTGGCAGGAGGACAAGCCCCCTTTGTCCCAGACACCAACCTGGCCAGAACTTGGGGTTTTTCATATATAGTTCATAGCCAAGACTGTGAAATCTGCCAGATTTATAAATTTACTCGTCAGAGATGGAACTGGGTCAGCATTTAATGGTAGTAACTGTGATTGATCCTATAAAACACAGCATAGTTTGCATTTTTACGAGAATATGACTTTTCTTGAAGCTGTGGACTTGGGACAAGTCAATTTAGCTCAGTGTCCAGTTTATTCAACTCCTTCTGTGATCTGAGTCAACATCCACACTATTCATGTGGACCTGGATAGTGACAAAGAGCTGTGTTAATCTGGAACCCTAACTGATATTTCTGGGACTGTGATATCTGATGGACACATAAGTAAGCATGAATGGACACCAACATTTTGTTTTGGAGGAGTTGTCCTATTTTTTATCCATTGTTTTTGCATTTTTCTGTATTTCTCAGGTTTAACTGTCAGGTGTTCATAGTTTTTGTATGTTTAAATTATCTCATTTGCTTACATTTATGTTTCTGTATATATATTTATTATTTTTATATATATATTTATTTGATTATATTGATATTTATGCCCAAGAATACATAGGTTTGTAAAAGGTAACATTTTTGACCAAAAAAGGAGAATGTCTATAATTCACTGAGCTCTCTATAAAGAAGTATTTACTAATATGAGCAGTACCTAAACACTTGGGGGAGAAAAAAATATGATGTGTTAGAGTCATCCCAAGGGAATCACACTTATTTAATACCAACAGTGAATTTGGTCAGTTTTTTCATGTCTGTTTTTGAGCCAAAGCAAGCATCCCAAAATATTTGCTCATGGAAGAAGTCCAGGTGAACTGCACAATCTTTCTGAAGGATTTGCTTGGTTTTGTTTTGTGTTGTTGGGGATTAGTGACATCACCAGGTCACAGGATAGGCTTTAGTGATGCTGTAGATCCTGTTAAACTCTGTTTAAATCAGTGTGAACTAAACATTTGCAATGCAGCCAAGGATGTGTCTGGTTATTATTATTTTTTTTTCAAATATTCCCCCACCTTTGTGAAAATTAAACAATCCTTTAATATGAAATAATGGTTAAAACATAATGAAATTGGTATGTATTACCCATGTTTCACTACTGCAAGTCCATTGCTGATAATGAACTAATAGAAAGTGTGAGACTCTTCCGTTGATTGTTTCTTGGCCTGGGGAACACAAACAAGGTCAGCCCTTAGCTCAATCCCCTGCACAATTACCACGCCTGGTGTCACTAATTGGCATTTTAATGAAGAGATCCTGGGTAGGTTTTAGTCCACCCCAAAGCTGGAAGCATCATTTCATCAGCAATGGTGCCACACTGGTGTCCTTCCACACAGCAGCATTTCCTGCTCATCAGGGCTAGCCAAGGTAAAACCTAATTTCTGCACAATTATAATTTTAACCCATCCAGGTTGTCTGTGGCTCTCTCTCTCACAGTGCAATGGGCCATTCATAAATGAGATTAAAGCAGTCACTGGCTCACAGATCTCTCCCATTCCTTTGCACTGATATCCTGGAAATCTTAAATTTATTTCAGGCAATTTCAGGGCTCACTTGTAGAGGAGCTGGAAATGCTGCTGTGGCAAAGTTGACAAATAACTTACCCAGAGAATTTCCAGTTCTCTTCTGCTGTTGTTATTTCCTGTTGGACTGAGACCTACAATCACTTGCACGTGTGAGTAACAAGCATCTTGTATATATTTACTCTCTCTTGGAAGCATTTGCAGCTTGAGGTTTCTAGAGTAACTGCAGCTCAGGCAGGATTTTTGTTCTCTGTGCAGGGGAAGGGCTTAATTGTGGGCCTGAATCTGGGCCTTACAGTAGAAATAATATCTGTATAAAGGAAATGCTGAGATGAGTAATAAAGAGCAATCTTCCTGTGAGTAAATAAAAATTACAAAAGGAAACAATAATCAATACATTTTATAGTTCAAGAGTTCAGCACATGCTGTTTCAGTACAGTACAATGGATGGGCAGCCTCTGTGGATTATGAATTCCCACATTTATGTGGAAACAGAAGTAAATAACTGAAACAAGAGTCATGTTGCAAGAATGTAAAACCAAGCTGGACTTAATGGTGTGCTATATTTAAAAGAGTGATGTGATCCAAGGAGTATTCACTTTATCTTTTCTTTCAAGCTTGGCTGCCTGCAACCTGCCAGGACCAGCTAATTCAAAGGAAAGCATTTTTCTCCATTCCAGTCGCCAATAAAACACAATCTGCACTCCACTTTGTCGCCCTGAGTCCCAGAGCCTGGTGTTGCCCAGCATAAATGTGTTAATGATGTAAATAAACTGCTTTTCTCCTTTGAGCTGGGAGAGCCTTAGCCTGGATCAGGTAGAGAAGGAGGGCAGGGCAATGCAGTGATCCAAAACACTCCTGCAATTCTTATTTTTGGAGGGAACAGATGGCTGAAATCTTCTTTGCCATCTTGTAAAACCTTTCCTCTTTATGAGTCAGGTGTAGAAACGCCATCAAAAGCCTGGTCTTAGATCACCTATTTAAAACCAGATTTTGTGCATATTTCATCACCTCCCCTCCTTCCCTGTTTCTCCCTCTTTTCTTGCTGCTCAATCTGCTGCTCCTGCAGTGACCAACTAGGGACTGACCTCCAGCTTTGGTCCCTTCCGCCTCTCTATCAGAGAAGTGATTTGATGAGGCCATTAGTGATTCCTTTAGGCAAGAAGGATGTTGCAGAGGGTTTGAAAAGGGTTAATTGGCTTCCAGCCTTGCTGCCATGAGATGTCTTGGGCAGGCAACAGGCAAAGGGTCCTCTCATTCCCCAGGAGGAGAGCAGGGCTGGATGGAGCTCATGTCAGCTGGAAATGGAGGGGTGCAGGTGATGGTTTGCCCTGATGAGGAGCCAGTGTTCAACAGCATTTGGAGCTGGAAAGGCTGGGCAGTGAGCCTGGCTTTTGTATAACTAAAAATCTCATTAGCACAGGGTTGCAGGCAACTTGCAAGAGAAGAGGTGAAACCCTAGTTTGGTTAAAATGTTCCTGTTCCTGCTGGATGGATCAATTTTGCTCTGGGGGATGGTCTGGTTCCAGAGTGAGGAGGCTCATGCATAATGTGGATTTTGATTTGATGAAACGCGTCCCATTTTCCAGGTTAGCACTTGTTTTATCCAAGAAAGGCTGTATCTTCTCATACGTTAATGGTCTAGGCTTGTATGCTTGTGATAATGCAACCCAGGACATTATATATGAAAAAAAATTCTGACATAGATGTACTTTGTAAAACCTATATTAAAAAAGCTGTAATTTAGAAAAATGGTTCTTGCAGTGTCACGTTAAGAATGAACAATTTTGGATTAAAAAAAAAAAACACAAAAAGGGATAAATTTTGAGTGCTTAGCTTTGTCAGACAAATACTATCCTTGTAATCTTCATCAAAATCAATCTTATAGAGATAGTAACAGTTGTGCCCTTGTTCTAATATAGCAGAGCCATTTTGTTAATTCCCCTGTATTTTGTGAGGTGCACGGAAAATAAATTTTATGAGCAGGTGCTCACTTACTTTATATGGGAAGTATTAAATTTGATACCACTTTCCTTTAATAAGCCCAGATAATGGCACAAAATCTGAATCTATTATCACAAAGGAAGAAAGTAACAAGGACAGAAAACAAAACAAATGTCATTTTTTCGTATTACGACGCTTGCATTTCAAACTTGTGGAGTGTCTGTGCTTTACTTTGTAATAACTACTGTGACTGCATAATACCAGGATAGATATTGTTTTAAAAAAAGAGAAATCACTGATAGCCTATTCAGGGCTGTGTCTTTGTGTTCTCATGGCAGCCTGTCTCTTTAAGTAGGTTGAGTTGAATAACTACCCAGCAGGTGAAAAAAATATTCTGCTACCAGCATATTGCAATCTTCCATTAAATGGTTACCAAATAACCCAGTGGAGTGGTGAGCCAGGAGTGTGTTCCTACCTGCTGGCAGATATCTTTGCAAAGTGTGAGGCACCAGCCTGGTGTGGATACAGAATGATGCTTTGCAATAAAACCCTGTGCATTTCCTCAGGTTCTCTTTCTCCCCCAGCAGCTGTAACATGCTATGAAAATCAGCCAGCAGAACTAACACAAATGACATAGCAAGCATGCAGGCAATGATTTTTTTTTTCTTCTTCACAGTGCATACAATATTAGCCATTAGCCTGCAAGCAATGCTGTTGCATTCATATTTAGGGTAATTTTCACACCAATATGGTAAATGCAAACCAGATCTCTCACCAGGTAGTTTAATAGCCAAGTTCAGGCAAAGAAAAAAACTCTAAAATTCATCACCAGATTTTGCTGTCAGAATTGATATAAATTTGTGTCCTGTAATTCTTTTTTTTCCATGGGAAATTAACACAACTCCTTCATCTGAAGTGAGTGGAACTTACGTGAAATTAAAAATTAAATACATGTAGAAGATGTTTTGTGCATGAAATTTACTGACACACAGCAGCAGTTTTTCCATAGTTCCAAGAGGTGCTATTTGCTAAAGTCTTTCATTTTAATTTCCCAAGAAAAAAATCAATAAAAAATGTTAACTCAAGTGATAAAAGGTATAGTTTGCTCCTGAGATGCTTAAGATTTGTGCCAAGGAGTCTACAGAGCACCCTATAAAGTCCTTCTGTGCTATTACTTTACACCTTGATGGAGTGCAGTGCTTGACAAGGTTGCTTGAGGTGATCCCAAATTCTCTCTCCTGTACCCAGATAAACCCTCTGCAGGAACACATCCCTGTTGGAAACTGGGCTCCAAGTTCTGGTGTTCTGATCACACTTCTGCTGCTCTGCTTGGGCTCTGGGATCAGCCCCAGTTTGGCTGTGGCAAAAATGTTCATCTATCTTTCCTAAATTTCCACAAAGCTTCCACCACCCACTCTCTGCAGGACAACTGGGTGCCCTGAAATGATGGTAACATTGATACATTCAGCCATCAATCCAAACCCCAACTCTTTCCATGCCTAAAAAGAGCAAATCAATTAAGAAATACGGGCAACAGAGAAAAGAAAAGAAAAAAAAAAAAGAATGCCTCTGCGGGGAACTTGAACATAAAGTTTTACCCATTAGGGGGTTTGGGCTGACTGAGTTATTACCTCTCAAAAAACCAGCATTCATAATGGAAATCCTGACAGAGCTGTTTGAGTGGTTCAGCTATAATTAACTCTGCATTCAGAAGCCTTTCATTAATATTTTAAGGATTTTTAAATTAAAACAATTGTATTAGTTTATGGGAAGTACTCTTCCCCCCAAGCTGGCTCATACAGAAAATACTCAGAATGGACTTCTCTTTTCCTTTCCCTCTTGCTTTCTAACTCCCGTCTGCAGAACAGGTCTCATCCTTCCCTTCATTTTCTTCTGTTGCTAGATCCCCATAGGTTTCTCCCCAGGCTCAAACATGAATGCTTTCCCTTTGGCTTTTGTGGCTTTTCAAGTTTTGGAATCTCTGTGGGGCAAACCCCATATTTTTGTTCTCTGAATTGTTTTGTCCCCTGCTCAGAGCTCAGCCTGATTGTGCACGTCTGTCCTTCCATCCCTCCCTCCACCAACACATCAACTCCGCCCTGGGGGATTTCTGGGTGAAGAAATATGTTGGGTTCTCTCACAATGCTTGGGAAGCCTTTATCCATGACAACTCTTTTCTTCTCAGTTCACTGGGTGGAGCAATCACAGGGTTTATGGGGTATTGACAAGATGGGATTGTCCAGGATGCTCTCAAAACACTGTAATTCTCCAGTTCTCCTTGGCAAGGCCTAAAGCTCAAATGGCCGTTTAGAAAAATAGATCTACCAATGACATCTGGCTCTGGAACAGAAAAATTGTGGCTGTCCCATCCTTGGCAGTGTCCAGGGCCAGGTTGGATGGGGCTTGGAGCAACCTGGGATAGTGGAAGGTGTCCCTGCCCATGGCAGGGGGTGAGACTGGATGGGCATTAAGGTCCCTTCCAGCCCAAACCATTCCATGATTTTATGACCAGCAACCATGCAAAGATGTTGCCTGTATTTTAAATATTACTGGCTGTTTCTTACTCACCAATCTATGAAAACCATTATTTTTAGCTTGAAGCTTGCCATTTTTACTAACTCAAATAAAAGTGGAATTCAGAATATGCCCTTAATATTTCACTTATAAACAAGAGCATATTGATCATGCTTGGTGCAGATGAAACAAGGTTTTCTGTGAGAAATGATAATTTGTTTTGGAAGGAAAGGTTCATGCAGGCAGAGTCTTCAGCAAACTCTACATTCGACTTTTCAGTATATCACTAAAATGGTGCTAAAACAACATCATTGCTGACATGTAGGTGGGCAGGTGAAATGGTCACAGGCACATAATAAATTGTGCCAGCATATAATAAACCTATTTCTCGTGTACCTACAACCTGTATAACTTCCCATCCAGATAATGCTCCAGTGTATGATAATTTATTGAGAGACTACATTTCTCATACATAAAACGATTTGTACACAAGAAGAAGCCCAATGTGAATAATTTAACCAACCACTGCAAACTGATAGAAAGCAGAGTCTGCAAAACAAATGAGACCCCATACAGATGCTTCTATTGACTTATACTTGAATTCATTTCATCTTTATTTTATTTCAGCTCTACTTTAGGATTTTTTTTCCCTGTAATCCTCTGTCCAGAATATGACACGGGTAACTTTTGAGCAGGCTCATCATTTGAATAATCAGCCATTTAGTGACATGTCTAGTTCTGTTTAATGACTGAATCTGTAAAAGTATGACCTCAAGCACTGGTTAACTTTAAAATAGCTGTGCCCACTGCATGACATAGCCAACAGGAAGCCATTAGAGCTCCAGCAATTACCATTTACATCCATCGACGAAGTCCCTATTTTATTTTAATCTGCTTAAGTACATTTTCTGCACGAGGTTAAAATATAAATCCCTTCTCCTGAACAAGACTGGTTTTCTGGCTGACTTGAGAGCACAATTTACAACTGATTTAATTTGTTCTTCACAAACATTCCTAATGACATTACCCTGGTGCATATACTGACTGCCTCCTCTTATTCCATTAACTCCCAAATCGGGTTTAAAGACCATATTGATGCTAGATGTTATTATGGGTGATTATCAAAACAACAGACAATGGGGCAAAGTGTTTACTAACTGGTTTATATATAATTTCTGTAATAACTACAACAGATGGTAATGCTACAAACAATAAATCAAGCTTTTCACTGCTGAAATAAATTGGCAGCCTGCAGTACAGAAATGCTGTATGTAACTATATACAGATGCTTCAGTCATCAACTGTATTGTTCATCTTATTAGAAAATGGGTCTGTTACTGCTATTACAGGAAATCTTTCCATTTGCAATTACAAATGTATATTTTCAATTGAAATTGGTTTTAACTGCCAAACTGGTTTAAGTATACTTTAACCTTTAATTACAAATAGAGTTATCACATACTGCCAAACTGGTTTGAGGCATTTGTTTGTGTCTGTAGAAGTTCCACCTCAAATTGTGTTTCTACTCCCATAAATATATTTCTGCCCTTCAAGAATCCTTTGGCCAAGAGGCATTTGCAGTAACTTTTGGAGTTAATTCAATATTAAGCAGCATAAAAGGATGTTTTATCCGACAGTGCTTAAAACAGCATCAAACCTGCAATTAATTCCATTCACTTTGGTTTGTAGTAATTTATCAAAACATTTTGCCTCCTTACACTGCCTCCTTTCTGGGGAGCTCACTCCATGTCTCTGTACTCATGTCACCATCTTCTGGTGTTACCTGGAGCTTCAGTGTCCCTGGGATGGAAGTTTTGGTCCTCAAATCTGGGAGTAAATGTTGGCAAGCTTGAGGGATCTGCCACACTATGAACCACCAGAACATCACCCAGTAAGAAATGAGGATTTTATTACAAATGAGAATTTTACTACAAGAAATGGATAGGATTTTTAGTGTCTTTCCCCATTTTATGGCTCCTTGGAATTGTTCTTTGCATAAAGGTAGGGCTGTGAAAAGAAGATGGGAAGAGTGAACATGTAATGTTTTCACAAGCAGGATTGTGACTGTGAACTGATTGAGAGCTGTACCCTCCAGGTGCCTAATTCACACTGATTTTTAATTGGGATTTAACATTGCCCACTGCTGAGAGGGTGATTTGAAACACTCTAAGCATCTACTTAGATATTTAGGAATTTATTTCTGTTTACAAACATTGGTGCTGTCCTGCATTGATCACTCAAGAACTTCTGGCGCAGATTCTGCTCCCTGATCGCCAGTGTGGCTTCATGCTCTCCAAATACCCCAGATTTCAATATTGGAGCCTTCATTACAAAAGAAATTGGGTCTTGGGGGTTATAGAAATGTGATGCATCTCAAAGAAACTTGAAGTCTCATGTCACAGAGAGATAAAAAGAGGAAAACACCCTAAAAACGTGTATGTATTGAACATTGGCAAGAGATGGCACACACAACAAGACAGAATGTTCAAAATAAATCATGATTCAGGGATGACTGAAACATCTTTCTTTTTTCCCCCCAAATAACCACATAATAATTTCAAGGAGTGAATAAATCCACAAAAGTCATTATTGTTTTATTAGCAATTTAATGACAAGAAGATAATTGACATTTGAAGGAGTAGTGAGAATAATATATTAGCTTTTCCACAAAATTTTTTGGCCTACCTGTGTGACCTCACTGCCTCAAGAGGCATCTGCACAAAAGAAGTAAAAATGTCACTTTACAGACTGATCTCTTTGTAAGTATGAAGAAACAGTTTTATTCCTAATTCTGGCAGAGTGAGACAGAACTGAAATGAACTGTGCTAGAATAAAGTGAACTGCCCCAGATCAGATTTGGTTGGTGACAGACAGTGGCAGTGAAATGAACTGTAAATACCTGTAATGTTTTCAGTAACATCCTCTCTAAGGTTGTTTTTGCCTGTGGCCTGGGCAGTGCCCTGGCTGCTGGAGGCTGCTGCTTTTTGAAGAGGACTTTTTGTGTGACAGGACAAAGTTATCTTTAGGATAACTCCCACTGGAGAGCACAGAACCACAGGATCATACCCTGGAATCACAGAATGGTGATCTTAAGGGATAAGAAGGGACCTTAAATCCCATCCAGTGCCACCCCTTCCCACGGGCAGGGACACCTTCCACTATCCCAGTTTGTTCCAAGCCCCATCCAGCCTGGCCTTGGACATTTCCAGGGATCCAGGGGCAGCCACAGCTCCTCTGGAAAACCTTTTCCACCCTCTGAACATCAAAGACCCAGCACAAACCTCTTCCTCTCCTCTGGGTTCTGTGCATGTGAGCTCAACGCTGCACCAGCCCGAGCAATGCAAATTGTATCTGCTGCATAAAATAAAGATTAAAAACTGCATTCCCGGCCTTATAAAGTTCTTTAATTAGAATCCTGCAAAGGATTAGCAATCTGATTATTTGCTAATTGCCTTTCCATATTTTTTCAGGGCCTCACAAAGCATCGGGGATACTAAAGAGCAAACAGTGCTTTAAGGCCACCGTACAATGTGACAACAGTGATAGATATGCTAATTTCTTCATTCACTCCACTTCACTTCTTTTATTCTTTCCAATTAAAGCAAATGCTACTGAAACTGTAATTAAGCTAGTGCCGTAGCCCTGATTGCCTGCTGTTTTAATGAAACCCTATTGATTTTTCTTTTATTTCTAATGGCCACACATTGCGTTCAATGGTCAAACACATGGGTGTTACAATGCACGGCCAAACTTAATTTTTGTTCTCTAAAAGGGTGGCCTTATCAGGAAGAATATCAAAAGAGCTATTTGTGTGAGGTCTCTATAGTTTTTCCTCTGTCTGCCTGAAGAGATGTACTCTGAGCAAACATATTACCATTAAAAAGAAATGAGTTACATTTTGTGGAGAATAAAAATTGCTATTAGTCTCCTGTAGTTGCTGTAAGTTGCTCGCATGCATTTAGCATATTCATGATTCCCAGCACACTTTTAAGCTTTATTATTTTTTATTTAAAAAAAAAATCTGTCTGGAAGAGATCGTGGGGAACATTATATTCTCTCCTCAAGATATTATAAATCACACCAGCAATTTAAGATATAACAGGTTATGAGGACTTTCTGATTTGTTGATAATTTTATGGAGGGGTTCATTTTCACTGCTAAATCTCATTGAATTATTTTCTAGGTTGCCTGGAAGTAGCGAAAAAGACAAGGAAAAGAAAAAACCTCTCTTAAAGTCCCATAAAGCATATAGTATAGCTTTAAATTTATTATTTCCCAATTGGATTATTCAGCCAGGGAATTAGATATTTAACTGAGTATAGCTTTTCTGTGGCTTCATATCTGTACTTAGAAACCAGTGTGTACAAATCCGTGCACTGGAAGAAGACACAAATTCTTCTGCAAATGAATTTATCCAAAATCGTGCAGCACAACACTGCAGAAACTCACTGCCTTCTCTAGGCACATCCACAGGAAGTTTGAAGATTTTAATTCACAAAACATGAATATACACAACCCTGCTCCAGTTTTGATTGAGGAGAATAAATGGTAATAAGGAAAAATAAGGAAATGTGGTTTCCGACCATTCCTTATCTAAAAATATTTCATGGCTGCTGCGGAAGTTGAAGTGTAATCACATCCAGGATGCACAAAGTCAGCAGTCAGCTCAGCAAATGCACAAAACATGCATGAGCTGAGGCCCTGATCCATTCTTGTGCCTGCTGAAAGGCAAGGTTGGTTTTTCCCCCTTTGTTTGTTCAACTTTAATCAATTATTCACATTTTTCCTGGATGAAAACCTCAGTTTTTGGGTGGTACAGGCAACATTCCTTACAATCCCTTAGTCATTGTCTCTAGATCCCAAATGGTGTGTACTGGGACTGGTGATCTCTTGGGGAAGCACCACAACAAGTAATAAGCTGGGATGGATCTTGCTTCCCTCAGAGTGTGACTGCACCTGGTTTGTCAAAATCATGGAATTATTAAGGTTGGAAAAGACTTCCAAAATTATCAACTCCAGTCTTCAACCAAATACCACCATTCCCACTAATCCACTCCCATAATGTTCCTGATTGTTTCATGGGGAAGGTGCCTACAAATGCTGCAGTAATACACACAGCTGACACTGGAAATGCTTTATGAAAAAAGAAATTGCATAATTACTGTGTTCTGAATCCCAGTTTTATTTGCATTAGTAAAAAATGGCAAACTTCAAGCTAAAAATAATAGATTGGTGGGTAAGAAGCCAGTAGGATTTAAAATACAGGCAACATCTTTGCATCGTTGCTGGTCATAAAATCATGGAATGGTTTGGGTTGGAAGGGACCTTAAATCCCATCCAGTGTCACCCCCTGCCATGGGCAGGGACACCTTCCACTGTCCCAGGCTGCTCCAAGCCCCAATGTCCAGCCTGGCCTTGGGCACTGCCAGGGATCCAGGGGCAGCCACAGCTGCTCTGGGCACCCTGTGCCAGGGCCTGCCCACCCTCACAGGGAACAATTCCTTCCTAATATCCCATCCATCCCTGCCCTCATTCAGCTTAGGGCCATTTAAAGTCTCCCTGATTCACCCTAAAACCAGCAGAGCGGTTTGGAGCAGTGTGAAAAGACTTCCATGGCACAGGTTGAGATCAATCAGACCAAACTCAGTGTAAATGGAGTGTGTATGTAAAAATTCCCAGTTCACCCAGTTTAGGTCACAGCACAGAGCCAGTCCTTGCTGCTCTGTCCTGGCTTGGCTGCTGTTCAGCTGTGCACATGGCACAGGAAATCTTTCTGCTGCACTAAGCTCACTTCCAGGAATGAGAAAAATGCAGATTGAAAGGTGATTTCAAGTTTTATTGATAGAGTTTCATTCCAAATTTTAGCCACGTCTTGCAGGAAGCTTGGCTCTGTGCCACAACCCTGACACCATCACAATTTCAGGTAGGCAAACTGAAGCTGTGAAACAGGAGAATGTATTTTCTCCCCATTAACCAAGAATTCTTGCCTCCCTTATTTCCCTTCCTCTGCTACAGTTCTGAATCACCTTTTGTTTGTGACCACTGAATGCTAAACACACTTTTATTTTACCTATAGGCACTAAATTTTTCAAAAGCCTCACACTGCTATTAGCCTGCCAGCAAACCAGGAACATCAGCTCTTTTTAATTAGATTTCCTAACTGTGATGTTCATTCAACAAGGGATAAATTCCCTTTAGTGGAAGTTGCAGAGTGCACTTGGACTTGTTAGCTCTGGAGAAGTGAAAATCATAAATAAAATCTGACGAGAAGAAGGTAACAGTAGGAAGAGTGGAAAATAAGACACCATCATGGCACTACTCAGCCCTGTCAACTGTTATGCTAATCAGGATAGAATTAAAAACACATTTTCTACCAGGATGTTTCACAGCCAAACCGGTTAAATACATATTTTAACAAAATTGAAAGCATATTATATGGAGATTTGTGGTTTCCAGCTCTGTCAGTGAGTGCTGAAAGTGTGCTGAAATAACAAAATTGCAGCCTAATAATCTATAGAATAATATTGTCAACTAATGGATTATAATAAAATAAAAGCTATTATTAGGGTAAAACATTATAACAAAAAAAAAAAAAATCCAACTTTTATTTGTAGCACCTCCCCCTTAATGGTTTCAAGCATTTTGAAAGGTAATTTAAACAAGTACATTGTGTCCTTATTGAAACTGTTTCATCTCGCTAGCTGCTGAAAATGGCTTTAACCATCTCTCTGAACAAAAGCCCGCTAATAAGACAACAAAAAGCCTACAAAAGCACTGGCTCAGCATCACTGCAGAAAGGCAACTAAAGGCAGCCTGCAAACGGTCTGTTTCTTTTTTTCTTGCATGTAATTAGATGAATTAAAAGGACAAAGTAGTTAATGTTGCTGTTGTCCGAGGCCCCCGGTTCCTTTCATACCGCCCGCTCTAGACAAGAGCCCGCGGCTCTCGCTCCAGCAATGTGGTGAAGAATGTTGGCAATAAGTAAAATTAACAAGCTTAATCTGTGAAGAATCTGGTCTGAGTCATAGATGAAATGTATCTCTAGCAACGAAAGGCTAGTAATTCCTGGTCTCCTTTTATATGCCTAATAAAACTTACAATAAATTAACTGCATTTTAGTTTGCAGCGCTGGCTCTATTAATCAGGGCCGAGACGTGTAGTCAAGTTACAATAGAAAGAACTCAACTGGGTGCATTTCAGTTATGCAATTAGGGACCATTGGCCCGGCTCTAATTAGGCCAGGGATGTTGATATTTCAAGTACTGTTTTATCATTAGGTTTCATTTCCTTGGAACATCCTCAATGGCCAAGTAGTGAGAAGGGTGGAGGATATTATAAGCAGGGGTCATCAGAAAGTCATTAATGGGAGTTAGGGAGGGAAGGGCTGACATTAATACCTCGCCTTTTGAAATGTTGAGCTGTCTCTGGGAGACTCGGGGCCCCTCCATCTCGCAGAGGAATCGGTGGCACTGGAGAGCAGCTGGATCAGGCTCCTGGGAAAGGACCTCCCTTAGAGGGTGATGTTGAAGTTTAACTCTTAGATGCTACTGACCTTCTTTGACAGCAGGGGTGACCCTGACACAGAGGGGTTGATTTCTTACCCCCTGCAAGCTTCTGGGGTCAGACCCCAAAAAATCCCACCCATTTCTGTCCAGCAGTGCAGAGAAGGTGCTGGATCCTGAGGAAGGCTCATTAGGATAATTTTGATGGTGTTGCTTGGCCATCTCCACTCTGCTTCCTCCAGGCATGAGATGCTCTCAGTTGTTGGGTCCGCCATGTCCATTGAGGATGATGTGCTGTGGTTCACCCTCTACCTGCACCCACAGGCTGTGGACATGAAATTCCCTCTGTTTAGCACATGTGTTGTTGCGGTCCCTACCCAGATAAATCCAAAAAGTGAAGGACAGATAAAAACAGAGAGGGAAAAGAAAACCAATATCTATTGGTCCTCAGTTGTGCTTTTCTTGCCAAACTCCAGCTTGAAGCTGTAACTCCCAACAATACTTTGCCTGTTTGTAAAATATGACTTTGTTTCATTATGAAAAAAAGAAATTACATAATTAAATTCATTACATCCAATTACTACATGATTCATCTGGCGGCTTAATGAAGCTTCACATGATACTAACAAGATAAAGCAAAAGAATAACATTTTATGAGACTGCAGGCATTCTGTGTGCAGCAGACTGGGCAGTTTATGAGCTCTGTACAGTGCATTTCCTAATAGTCTGCATTGTACTAGCTCCAGCAGGGAAGATACTCCTTGGTCCTGTGACATCTCATCCACCTCACTCTGAAAATTTGCTAAGACAAAAGCTTCAACTTTTTCTTCTTACCTCCATTTCAGGACCTCTCTTCTGGATGTGGCCAAATTTTATACCAGAGGACTCCAGGATGTGCAAGGAACAAGCTTGATAGGATCATAATAAAAAGAAATCTAGGCCACTCTACAGCTGTCAGAAGGCAACACATTTGGGATGTAAAAGAGCTAGTTTGGTTTTGAACCAATGACCCAAAGGTGAATTACCTCAGTGTCTACATTGATAGGTATATAAATATTTTAAATACGATTTTGCAGAAGTGTAAAAGTGCCTTTTCTTTCAAAGTACATTATCAGCCTAAAGAAGTCTATCAACTCTGTCCTCCCAATAATTTATGATCTAATAAAAGGCTTCTGTCTTTGCAAAAACTGACAAAACCCCATAGTTTTATCTTTTGGGAATGAGATCCATCAATAAAGTGAAGACTTGTCTTTTAAATGTGTGTTTAAAACTATTTGAAATGTTCACAATTTTGAAATTAGTCAATAACGCAGGAAAGGGAAAAATTAAAGACATTCAGCCCCCTTTTTCTTCCATGTATGAGTGCCCTTCAGCTTTTCTCATTACCTTTTAGTATTTCTGGACAACTATTGATATTCAATGAGAATGTAAATGGGCTTGAAAATCATAAATTGTGAAAAATAGGTTTTGGAGACATCAGAAAAGTTTGAGAAAAATGACATTTGCCTACACAAGAGAACAACAGGAATGCTTTCACTGTGTTATTGAAGGATGTGGCTGACATGTCCTGAACTGGAGATTTTGACAGTTGAGGTTTCCAATTTCAGCCTTCTCCACCAAGCAAACCTTGAAAACTCAGGGAAAAGAGAACAGTGAGTTCCAGCATAATAAAGAGCCCCAGCTTTATAACTACTGGCAATTTATTCCAGGGAGCAGTTGGTGTTGTGCTTGCTGGTTACTTTTGGAAAGCACTGTGCTGAAAGCTGTCAATGAGGGATTTAAAAATCTCTCCTCTAAATCAAAATTTATCAACCCGTGACATAAAAACCGAAATATTTCCTGTGGCTATGCCTTCATCATCTCCTAATTTCTTTAATTAATGTGAGAAAAAGCGTATCTGCCTCTGGGCAAGTTTAGTTTTGGTCATTTGTCTTACCTTCTGTAAGTAGGAATGGCTCATGTAGGCACACAGGGTGCAAAGAGCTGCGAGTGCAAAAGGAAGCACTGGAATAAAACACGGGCATGGGCAGCTGGCAGAACCCTCAGCTGGGCCTTACCTGCAGTTCCACTAGGCATGATCTGCCCCAGGACCAAAGCCTGCCCCATTTGAAGATTTCTGCCACATCCTTGGGGGTTTGTGCACCATCCTTTGCCCTCCTGCAGCGCTGGATGAAGGTGACCCTCCATTTATCCTACCTGTGAGCAGTCCTGCCTGTGCATGTGTAATTATGCCATTGTGAGCTATTTCAGCTTTTCCTCGTACTGGGTGATGAAGAGGAGCTCCCCTCTGAGGGAGTCTGTGTAGCAGGGCCTGCAGGGACAGCTGGAGGGTACAGCATGGGATGAAGGGTCACCAACACAGCCACCCTGTGCTTCTGCTGGGGACGTTCCTGTCCCCTGCCATCCCCAGGCATGGCCATCACTGGTTTGCTGAGGCCACAGCTCTCCCCAGAGCTGCCACAGTGATCAACCAGAGGGTCTCAACCACATGGTTCTATCAGCCAGCACTTTCCCCAGTCCCATCAGAGCACTTAGCTGTGTGAGGGTGTTGCTAGAGGACATGAAAAGAAGGACACTCACCCATCAGGTTGAGAGTGAGAAAAAGAAGAACTTTATTTTTGGATTCACGGTTTAAATAGACTTTGACCAGCAATTGGGGGATGAAGTTGACACCTCTCTGACCCCACTGGTCAAACCAGCAGTCCATCAATTTGTCCTTCCCCTGGAAGGAAAGTATTTAAAAAAACATCACTCTTTGTTTATCTTACAATTTGTGAGAAAGCTCCAGTAGAAATATGAAAACATCAGAAGGCTGAAAAATCAGGGTGACATAAGGGTTCATTGTGACATTCCTGCAAACCTGCACCATCATCCCCTCAAAGTCCCGGGAGCAGGGAGGCCCTGGCTGCTTTTCTCTGATATTTCCCACATCAAGAGAACCTGGCTGGGTTAAAACACACATGTACAATGGAATATCAATGCTGGATCTGGCCACAAGCACAGCTGATGGGCAGAACACGGGCCAGAGTGTCCACAGCCATTATAAACACATTATGCATCTCCATTCAAAACGAGATAACAATACAAATTATCCAGGGCTTTAACCAGTTGCCATGAGTGACAGCCACAAGTAACTGCTGGTGGGATATCTGGAAAGACTTTCCTCTGTGTCTTTAACAAGGAGAAATCAAAGATGTTTCATATTTCTGGGGTGGAAAAGTGAATCCAGGGAGCTATCAGATAACCGAGGTTCTTCCTCGCCTCCCTGAGCAGCTGCTGCTTACAACCACCTCGTCATGTCATTGTAAAATGAGCATGCTAAACACCATGCATAATTAAGCAACAAAGTGCAGAGAACCTTTAGAAAACGTGCTAAAGGCATAAATAGAGAGCAGGATGAGATTTCTGCCGGCAGTGAATATCTTTATTAAAAGGTTGTAGTTTCTGGAAATTATTGTTTAACCAAATTATCAATGTGAATTAAATCAGGCTTTGGGGAAACTTCTAATTTATGCAATAGATCAGGTGTTGTTTAAATACTGTTTATACTGTGTGGGAAAAAACAGTATACACATTTTTTATCACTAGAAAAGCCCTGTTTTTGGAGGGGCACAAACCCCTGGTTTTCATGATGAAAATTATGAATAATCTAATGCAAAGCTCCTTAAAAATATTTCTCCTGCATCTAGAAGTACTTTCTGTGTGGTTCTTTTTAAAATAATTCATTGCAGAGGAAGGGGCTGAAACAAACATCAAATACTGAAGTGGGTTTTGTACATCATTAGCTACAAATGCCAGTTAAATAATGTATTTCGAAACTCCAGTAAAAGCACCATCATGTAGAAGAAGCTTTAAACCAGCATAGGTGGTGAATAAATTGTACCCAAACATGGAGCCTGACATGGCAAAAAATACACAGGGATTATTATAAAGTGTACATAAAGAATCTTCTGCAGAAGCTCCCAACTTCTCCCACTATGATTTTCCAAAATACTCTGGTTTCTGCTGGAGAACCCTTAGTGTTTGCTTCTGGATCAGTTCAAATCCCCCAAGTCTTGGCAGCACTGTGCAGGTAAACACCTGGGGCCAAGTCTGTGAAGGACAAATCCAAATTTCCACAAGGAGGAGTGATGTGACCTTGCAGTTCTGGCACAGGAGAGCACAGAAAAGGCACCAGGCTATTCTCTGTTCTCATCTTTCTTGGGTGTTGCTTGTGAGATATTTGCTGATAAAAGAACCCACTGCAGCAGTCTCTCCCCTTTGCTGATCTGGGATTTCATTTTTCTGTCTACCCTTAAAAAAA
>VWZU01005329.1:402098-431522 GCA_013397095.1 Sterrhoptilus dennistouni | reverse complement strand
CCCCCCGCCCCAATATGCAATTTTATATTACTGATCTATATGAAAACTGTTCATGCTGCTTCTGGTCAAAGAGAAGCTCCTGGTGCCAAAGGCTTGGGATTTCTTTTTTCCCCGTTTCTTAACTTTTTGTCTTTGTCTGGTCCAAAATTGATGATAGGGAAGAATAATAAGGCTGTATCCATGTGGTATTTGTAAAGAAACAAAGTGTTTATTAAAAGTAGGAGTTTGGTTGGTTTTTTTTCCAGTGGCTGCATTCCATAAAATCTCCCAGGGGAAAATGCAAATCTTATAGAGAATGGTGTTTACTTTCATTACAATGGCAGAATGTTGCAGGAAAATAACCAGCAGGAAAAACGTGACAGAAACCAGGGAGGTGAAGCAGATCCTTGTGCAAAACAATTAAAGAAGGCAGTGACCTAATAATAGTCACAGCTCTGGATAAGGATCCTCCTCCAGGGCTTGCACAGGAACAGAACAGAAGTGATGGTTCCTGCCCCCACATCCCACCCTGGGACCAGCCTGGGTCATTCCCGTGGATGTGGAGAGGGAAAAGCTCAGTGACTCTTGAGGGCAGTCTCACTCCTACTTTTTATGTTACAAATTATTTATATACCTCATATAGACCAATGGCTTCCTAATACCCTTTGTGTACAACTGACCTGATCTAGAGACCACCAAAGTATCTGGAAATTCTCCTCTTGTTTTCTATATAAACTGGACTGGAGCCTCACAGAAGCAGAAATCAAGCCTGAAATTAGTTCAAAAGAAAGTCTGTGGCATTTCAAAGAGGTAACCATGATGAAATATGAATTAAAATAAATCCAAGGTTTTAATAATAATTAATAAAACATGCTGTGAACACCTTATAAATGACTGATACATAATGAATGAGTCATACAAATGTATTCATTAGCTAAAATTATCATACATAATAATTACATTTTCTGAAAAATTTATGATGGGGGAAAGTCTTTCCTTGGCTATATTTGTGCAGCTTTTGCTAACTTCAGTGCAGACACACGTGTGTACTCAAGGCTGGAATGTGGCCCTGAGTGTGTGGGTATTGTCACATTAATAATTCTGGGAAGGGGCTTCCATGCTCTCAGAAGTATATAAATTCCTCCTGCTGTATTTCTTATTTAAAAGCCATGCTGTGTGTTAAATGAAATTCTGTAGCCCAAGGAATCTTTGCTGCAAACCTCTGCATAAGTGAAAACTACAGGAAACATGATTTATAGGATTTTTTTTTGTTGTTGTTTTCATTTAGTTTACTTAGACTTCAGCTGTCCACATATGAAGGCACAAAACATCCATGAGTATTTTATTTAGCCAAGTGCTTTATTAAATTTTCCTCTGGAGTGAGTCAGGACTCTGTTTAGAAGTGCTTTCACTTCTGTGGAGTGCAGAGTTCCAGAGCTGATCCCTGGGATGATCAGTCCTTCTGCAGCTTTTCCTGACCATTCCAGATGGTTCAGAGCGGCAGTGAAGAGTAAGAGCCTGTAAGGTATTGTATCATATAAAAACCTGCTTCTGTGTTTGGGATTTTTTCTGAAGTCAAGGTCTTGTGCCAGGACAGTTGTGCAGACATGCTGCTGCCATTAGAAAGGACATCTGTCCAAATTGACTTTTCAGGTCAAACTAAAAACAATCTATACATTGAGCTAAATTCTCCAACAGGCCCAGCAACTGGCACTGTGGTTTTCTGCCAGCCCCCTCTGGTCCCTGGCTCTCTGCAGGGTCACTGTCTGTGCCATCGAGGGATCTGAATCCCCAGTGCTGAGCTTCCTCCAGCTCCTTGGGAGAGGTTATTCTCCTACACAGAGGATGCCTTCCCTCCCTGGGAGAACTGGCAATATCAGATAGGTGTGTGCACCATTCAAAAGTTAAGCAGAAATGGAGAGGAGATCAAAGGTTATCAACAGCAGCGAGCTTTTAATGGAGATTGTAGAGGAGAAAAGTAAAGGCTGGTTTCAGGACACGGCCATTGTATTCAGTTCCAGCTACAAAATAGGGGAATTTGAGGATCAGATATGCAAGTGCAGGTGGTGGAGGACTGTAGCAACACAGTCAAAGAGTTTGAAAGAAATCCAAAGATTTTATTTTTTTTTTTTTTTTAAGAACAAAATACTCACAATTTATTCACTTGGGAAATGATATTCCTTTCCTGTCTTATCAACAGATCACATTTCTGCCTCTGTGAAATCTGACCCCGGGCTGGAAGGCACAAGACACTGCAGATGGAGGGATTTTGCTTCGCTTCCCGAAAATGAGAGCTGTGCCCTCTCTGTGCTGGAGCCAAAGGATGTCACAGTCCTGGACCACAGAGCCCCGAGGAAAAACCCTCAACCCCTTTTCTGTGAGATCCGGAAAACCCACCCCACACGTTTGCTGGGATTGTTTCAGCCGAGTGCCCAGACAATGACTGCTCCAGATTAATCAGTGTGGTTTTTAAACACAACCACACGTGTCTAAAATAAACACTCTTGCTTTATTAATTGCAGGGATTTGCCGTGACACGGCAGCAGAGCGGCTCTGGCGTAACAGGTTTTAGGATTTGATTACAGCACCATCTACTGGGTGTGGAACTTCTCCTTTCCCCAAAGCCTCTGCAGGAAAAGTCGGGAATCACTTTCACAAGACGATTCAAGGCTGGGGAAAAAAGTAATTTCATTAAGGTCTAAACTCGAAGGTTCTTGAAATCAGTACCAAGGCTCATTAGCTTCAGAGAGATTCAGCTCCTTCTGGTGATGCTCACCTAGAGTCATGTTTAAATTACAATCTTGGACTCAGTGATGAAAAACAGATCTAAAGAGTGAGGCAGCAACTTTGCTGCAATACATTTCTTGTAATTATAACAAGATATCATCCATTTAATTGCTAAGGGCATCATAGCACTGAGTGGGTGTGCCCAGGCAGGTAGGGGTGAGCAAATAGATGTGATGTCCTCAGGCAAACCACTGAACGGCAGCAGAAAGCATTGAATTAATTTAAAGAAAGGAATTTTACTTAAGGGATTAATCAGTTAGACTTAACTCATAACACGTAATCGGAATCCCTTGTATTACTTGCAAAAAAAATTGATTTCCTCCCAGAGAGGGGGTATGTTTAAAAGCTGATTAGTGGAAGTAATGTTGAGAATATTTGCACTCCCCAATGATTGTTAATTTTGCACATAATCCAGGCTCCCACTGACTTTACACAGCTGTAAGTGCTCTGGACAGAATCCTGCTATCCTCTGAGCAGTGCTGGATGCCATCTGTCAGTACCACAACCCTTCTGTGGTAACTGCTGCTCAACACTGGCCTCTAATGCAAAGTCTTCTGTACTGGATGGCACCCTTATTTTGTCCCCATAAATGGATTTATTGTACCTTTTATCTGGGAAATTTTAGGGAAAGAATGCATATAGCTGATACTAGCAGAACTGGTAAAGGTAGGGGCTGATCCTGAGGTTCCCTCCTGTTGGAGCCTTGGTCCTTGGGGAAAAATTTGTTTTTTTTAACCACCTGGGTGGCAGTTGTGGCATAAAAAACACCCCACAGCCCTTCTGCTCTCCATTCCTATTTGCTATTGCATAGAAACACTGGCCCCAGCACTGTGCTGTGCTGTGATGGATGAACAAGTACAAAAAGTCCCCCCCTGAGTGACCTCGTTCTCCATCTCATCAAGGCAGGTGCCACTTCTAAACTGGTACTGTGGAACTATATGAACAAACCCCAAAAGGTTGTCTGAGTCCAAAAGGGCAGCTCACTTGCCCTTTTCACATACTGACACTTGATTTATTCTTCCTTGAGCTATTCTGTGGTGTTGGAAGACAAGTTCACCCTTCCTAATGGAAAAAAAGCACCAAATCAAACCAAAACAAAGCAGAAATAAACTAAATTCTACTTTGAAATCACACTGATGTGGGGAAATACAAAATCCTACCCAGGTAAGGAGGTGAAATCCTGTGCACCATGCAGCAGATGGCAAATCCTCACATGTGGTTGTTGGGAATGAGCTCTCACTGCCACGTCACCTGTGGGATTGGTTTTGTTCCTATCAGAACAGCCAGCAATAGCTCTGCCACTTGTCTGAGGTGAAGAACAACTGAATAAAATGGCCTGAGCAGCCATGCTCAGCATTCCCCTCAGCATCTGATGCTGGGTGGCAGCTGGAAGAGCTGCAAACAACCTCACCCCTCACCAAATTCAGCCTAGAATTAGGATTATGGGGGGCACTTGCTGATGGTCTTGGCTGTCTGCACTCCTGGCAAACCATCCAAGGCACCTCCTTTGACTGAACAGTGCTCCACATCTCCATCAGTTTCTGCCAGAACATTTCGCCAGATCTCTAATCCTTAATTTCTGCAATTAAACCTGTTTATTATTTCACTAAACCCATCAAGTTTCTCATCTTCCTATTGTTCTGTGAAAGGCTTCAATGTGTCTGAGGGTTGTTAAATATTTCTGCTTGGTGCACTGGATTTCTGTGCTTTCACTGGTGGTGAAAATCCCCTGTGAAATTGTATTCTTTGCATAAGATGACCCCATAATTCCTGCAAGATTGTTTTAGTGTGCATGAAGGATGAACTCAGCCTCAATCCTGGATTTTTTGTGGTTGTGCTCATGAGGAAGAAGTTGTCAAGTCAACCTTCAAGTTCTGGAAATGTTGGCAAGCAAATCCTTGATATACTCCAGTGAAAAACATTTTATATTTGCACAAGTATAAACACAGCAGTTGGACCAAGCTATTTATTGTTGAGACACTATTGTCTGAATATCATTAATTTTTGTTGTATTAGTCTGGTTGGTTTTTTCCTTGCACAAACAATTAGTGGAGCTCTCTACTGGATAGGCCAGTGGTGCAGCAGGACTTTGGTTTGGGATACTAAATAGTGAAAATTTGTTTCTTGTAGTTAATACCAGCGTATTTTGTTATCAGGTGCTAGAGGCTGAATGCTCTATTGCAGGATGCTTTTGAAGTCCAAAAGGCTTATGAGCCATTTTGGAAGTTAATTGTTAATTTCATTTTGATCATGATAAAGGAGAGATTTGATGGCCCCAAAAATGTTTAGATGTCCTTTGCTTTTTGGTAATCTGCTGTGGCAGACAATGGAGTAACCCCAGGGGGAATATTGAGGAACAATGGCATGATTAAAAAGTGATGGCAAAAGGAGTTTTTATCTGTTTGTCTATTTATCCATGATCTACCAACCTGTAGATTCACTGCAATTAATTTCTTACTATTTTTCCTGCTATTCTTTAAGCATTTAGTATTTATATTTAGTATTAGAATTCACCTAGTGTTACAATAATTCCTCTAATTTTTTAATTGTTGCTGTCCTCTGTGCCATATGGGGAGCTGAAGGAAAATCCAGGAGAGCTTAAAGAAAATCTGGGAGAGCTGAAGGAAAATCTGGGAGAGCTGAACTTTCCCTGAAAGGCCTTTTAGGTTGATGGAGAGGAGAGGGCTGAGGGTGATTGTGTGGATGGGGATGGTACCTGTGGTGACAAATGGCAATTCACTCACGTCCAACAGGGACTTCACACTTGTTATTTTCAGGATTATTTTGTCCCACGTTCCACCTGGCAACTGATCCTCTCTGAAAGGTATTATAACACATTTTTCTCAGAGGAGGCTGAGGCCAGTGCAGGAAAAGGGGCTCTCTGATAGAGAATCATGCTCAGTTCACTGGTGGTAGAATGTTTAAACCCAGCACCTCCAGAATGGAACATCTGAATTTGTGAGAAGCAAGTGGCCTGTGCCTTCAGAGAGGTGTGTCAGGAATGATGTTTGATCTGAAGCAATCCCGTGAAAAATACCCAGGACCATGGGAAGATGAAATGCCCCCTTCCATATGTATGAGCTTTACTAAGCTGGTAATCCACAGTTTAAGGAACTTTTTTAAAATTTAATAAAGAGGTTATTTTAAACTTAGATCTGCAAAACACTCATACCTCCAGCACATTGCCTCAGTGAAATATCCCTCTACATGAAAATATAGACAGTTAGTTTTTTCTTCCAAAGTGAAACACTGCAAGGTCTTTCATTACTGGTTTATTATGCTTTCTGTATCTTTGCTCATTTTTCACCAGTATTGCATTAAGTATTGATATTGATTTCTTGTAAATGGTACTGAAATGGATGGCTCACAGTTTTTGTTATTGTTCTGTAGCACTTGTATGTAATTTATTACAGCTGCAATGGAACCTGCCCCTTGCTGCCAGGGTTTAAATTAAATGTGCCATGTTTTGGCCCCTAGTAGTCACATACATTTCTCATTCTGGATCTGAAAGTGTTATGTACAGAGCAACTTTTTAAATTACTTCCTTGATATTATTTAAAAAGTTTATTTCAATAATCTTGGTAATTAATATGTAATATACTGGTTGAATTAATAACATTTTTCTTTTCCATTACAGAGACTAATTGCTGTCCTGTAAAAATAACATGGAGTAACTGGGAGTCATGACTGGCTTTTCTCTTTCTGGGAGAAGAGGGGGAAATCAGCTCCTAAATTTTTCAGTGAGTGTTGTATCTAAGTCTTTACTTGTGCACAATTTAAAAAAAAAGGTGCTGATGCTGAGGAGGGACAGCCCAGCTGCAAGGACAATTCTTTGGACCATGCTTTAATGCAGTGGACATAGTTTTGGCACAAAACTTGGCTTGGAACCATCAATTAACTTGATTTTATGAGAATGAAGCTGCAGCACTGACAAAAATGAAAGTTCCCACACCAAATATCTCTGTACATGAGGTTTCTTCATGGAGAGAAAATAATATTGAGAGAACACCAGTGGTTTTAACAAAAAACCCCAACTCAATTGATAAAACAGTATCAACATGATGATGTTGAGAGATACTTTTTGTATAATTCCCAGGTTTATTTGCTGCTATTTCATTACAGATAGATGCTGCTATTCTTGCAGGGAGTGAACATTTTTTGGGTCTGCCCATGGACAATCTTCTGCTCTATGATTTTGAAAGGACTGGGATGAAGGAAGGGGTTTTGGTGCTTTCAGGGTCCATTTCCTCCTCTCGCTGGGTTTCTGTAGGTGCAGCTCTGGGCTGTGGGTGTTCCAAGGCCATCCTGTTGCTCTTGTGGAATTGCCCTGGTGTAAAGCACTTTTTACTTGTAACTCCTTCCAGAAGTCATTTATGTTGAAACGTGGAGCTTTTCACACAAGATCAACTGAAACCCTCTACAAGAAGTCTTAGTTCCAGTTCTCTGAATAAATCCAATTACTGTGTCACAAGCTCTTCTTGGCCATTTCCTCCCCTTGATCTTGGACAACATCCCTCACTCTTCCCCTGGCAGCCTTGGACTGGTCTGTCCCACTCAGTTCCCTCTGCTCATCCCAGAGAGTGGCTGCACTCCCCCCAGGCCTTTTTAATCCAGGTCTTTCAAGCAAAACAGGAATATTTTCATGTCAACCACATTTCAAAAAATTCAACATTTATGTAACAAACAGTGACTGAAGCTGCTGATTTTGGGGGTGATGTGAACACAAAGATGACACAGGCAAAATTCTCAGGGATTACAATGTTTTGTCAAGGCAGGGAATTGCTGCTCCACCAGCATGTGTGTGTTGGGAGGGGATCTCATGAAATGACATTGTATTTACCAAAAAAACATCTTTAAGGCATAAAATCTTAGAATTACAGGATAGTTTTGATTGGAAGGGACTTTTCAAGCTCTGTGCAATGAGCTGGGACATCTCTAGCCAGACCAGGCTGCTCCAAGCTCTGTCCAGCCTGGCCTTGGACACTTCCAGGGATCCAGAGGCAGCCACAGCTTCTCTGGGCACCCTGTGCCAGGGCCTGCCCACCCTCACAGGGAAGAATTCCTTCCCAATCTCCCATCCAGCCCTGCCCTCTGGCAGTGGGAAGCCATTCCCTGTGTCCTGTCCCTCCACCCCTTGTCCCAAGGCCCTCTCCAGCTCTCCTGGAGCTCCTTTAGGCACCCCAGGTCTGAGAACTGGAAAGTGCTCTTATGATATGGGGAATATCTGCCGCCAATCTTTCTCCCCACTCCTCATGTCGCTGTTGTTTCACCCTAAATAAAAGCCTATTTAAATAGCATCACTCTGTGTGTAGCATATCCAATAATGTGCCAAAAGTTCTTCACTTGATAATGACACAAATTGCTTTTACTGGGCCTTAGACATTGCTTGTCAAATCACTGCAAGGCAGCCTTCAACTTGTGATTAATTTTAGCCTCCATGTTCACACATTTTTGCTGCACTTATAAGATTTGTGGGAAACCTTGTGTTGAAGAGAGTAAGTGGATTCTTTGAGAAGGTAAAGAAGAAAACGTCATCTCCTTTGATATCCCACACCCCCCCCNCCCCCCCCCCCCCCCCCCAAAAGGTAAATTATCAACCCAGGAGGCTTAGTTTCCCTGTTGGAAGGAATTGCTTGTAATTTTTTGCTTTATGTTAGTTTGTTCAGGTCCCCTGGGAGCAACAGGTCCAGAGCCCAGAGCTCATATTGCAACAGTGCTGGTGTTTTGTGCAGCTGGAAAAGCTTGAGCATCAGAGGTGTTAATCTGATCTATCAGTATTGGTGTCCCACACCTCAGCCCCGGTGCAGGAAATTAAAGAGTGAGATCTGCAAGGGAACTATTTCATAATGCTTTAAACAAATGAACTCCTTAACATTTTCTGATCTCTGGGAGATTGTTTTGTTGGTGGCAGCGCTGTCTGCGGTGGGAAGCATTTGCTGGAGAAGCAGTGGCCTGGCAGTTGTGTCAGCCCCAGCCCAGAAAATCTGCACTGGGGACGCTTACTTGAGCTTTATCATTACTGGATAAATTACTCAATCTTTCTCAATTTTCATTTCGGCTGAGTTTCATGGGAAGAACTGTCCCAAATCCAGGACTGCAGCTTGCTTTATGTGGAGAAATCACTCGCTTCACCCAGCCTTCCTCCCAGGTGTCACCAGGAGCGTTTCACTGATGTGGGCAGTTCACAAATCAAGTAACCTCCTACATTTTCTCCCCTGCTTGGTTCAGAGGGGTTTGTGATGATACCTGACCATTAAAGCTCTTTGCTGGTTTATGCTATTTAGAATCTTGTCCCTTCCTTTTATGCCATTTCCAGGAGATTTCAATTCACTCTCCTGCCCCTTTGCCACCCTCTGAACCACAGAGGAGTGGAGGGAGACAGCCAGCCCTGAATCAGCAGGCTGCAGCTCTCTCCGTGCCTGCAGAGGAATAAATGCAGCCTCTGCTCAGCGAGAGGCTCCAGACTAACACCTCCCCTTAATTCCTCAGTGCCCCCGAGAGAAAAAAGGTGTATAAAAAGGAAGCAGGAATTCCTCAAGGATAACGGTAATGTACCCTTCTCCACAAATTACCAGCAGACCTTTACAGGAGCTGATCACCTATAAAAAGCTTCGGAGGAGTCATTACAGTCGTTGAGTTGCTGGGGGGTTTATGACTCCTGTTCCCCAGGCAGTGGTGGCTTGGTGCAAAACCACCCAGGAGGGGCTGGGAGGTGGCTCAGGCACAGAGGGCACCCCTGGGGCAGTGGGAAGTTCACTGAATAAATCCAATTGCTGTCTCACAAGCTCTTCTCGGCCATTTCCTCCCCTTGGTCATGGACAACATCCCTCACTCTTCCCCTAGCAGCCTTGGACTGGTCTGTCCCACTCAGTTCCCTCTGCTCATCCCAGAGAGTGGCTGCACTCCCTCCAGGCCTTTTTAATCCAAGTCTTTCAAGCAAAACAGGAATATTTTCACATCAACCACATTTCAAAAAATTCAAAATTTGTGTAACAAACAGTGACTGAAGCTGCTGATTTTGGGGGTGATGTGAACACAAAGATGACACAGGCAAATTCTCAGGGATCACAATGTTTTGTCAAGGCAGGGAATTGCTGCTCCACCAGCATGTGTGTGTTGGGAGGGGATCTCATTAAATGACATTGCATTTACCAAAAAAACATCTTTAAAGCATAAAATCTTCAAGATTTTATTTAATCTTTGTGGACCATTCTTGGGAGGAAATGGCCAAGAAGAGCTTGTGAGACAGCAATTGGATTTATTCAGTGAACTGGAACTCCCCCAAGGGAGAGGGATGGAACTGTAGAACCCCAGACATCCATGCCAGGAGATCTGAGGGACTCAGGAACTGCCTTCCCCCTCTGGAGCAGGAATGGGCTGTAAGCTGCCAGCAATGAGGAGTTCTTACAAGTTTTTATCCCAAATCCATTGGGATTTGTTCTTCCTCCTCACAACCCTGCTGCTCAGCTGTGTGTGTGGCTTGGGGCTGGTGCCTGCCAGACAATGTGTGTGACAAATGGTGGGGACCATCTTGCCATCTCTGACTCCCTGACAGGGGGGTGCAGCAAGGTCAGGCTCTGCTCCCCAGGAACAAGGGAGGGGACAGGGGGAAATGGCCTCAAGTTGCATCGTGGGAGGTTTAGGTTGGATATGAGGGGAATTTTTTTTCACTGGAAGGGTTGACAAATGCTGGATCAAGCTGCCCAGGGAAGGGGTGGAGTCACGATTCCTGCAAGTGTTCAAAAATCAAGAAGATGTGGCACTTGAGGATGTGGTTAAATGGGGACCTGGCAGTGCTGGGTTGTGGTTGGGCTGCACACGAGAATATGCCTGCAAAATTCCCAAATTCAGTCCAGTTTTGGATAGGATTCAATTACCTTTAATTCAAATCTTTGAATGTGAAAAGGGATTGTTCTGGGAATGAGCTGATGGTTCTCCCCTTTTCCTGGCTCTTTGTGGAGGGGAGAGATAAACTGATTTAAAAAAAGAATATTTGGATAAACCAGAGCAGATATGTTGGACATAGTTGACCATTGCTATACAATCAATGAAAACAAAACTAAAAATTCTGATTGAAAACAAGCTCTATGGCAGAATAGAGATTAAGTTTCTGTGTGTGTTCTGCAGAGGAATTACAAGTACTTTCCTTGCTGTTAGACTCCATTTTATTTCATATCTGTACTGCAGTGTAAAATACCTTAACTCAGGAACGATCTGTGTAAAGAATTCTTAAATTTGATAGTATTCTTATCATTTGCCATCCAACACTTCTCTCTCTCTCTTTTTTTTTTTTTTTTTTTTTTTTTTACAAGCAGGATCTTGCACTGTCTATGCAGCTCCACTCTTTGTGTTCCTTTTTGGTTTCATTTGCTGGCAGGGAGATGTCACTGGTGTGAGAATATCACAAAATCAAATCATACGGAAAAATATAGTCCTATCAGGAAAGGTTAACAAACAATCTATGATCCCAAGCAGGTTTATCAGAGTTAATTTTTCTTCCAGTTACCAAGACAGAAGGAAATTCAAGTATTTCAAATAGAAAACAAATCTTCAAGTATAGTACACCCATAAAATCCTGAGCAAATGTTTACTGACTACAACACCTGGAACAATTAGGATGCTGCAGTGGAGCAGGGGTTGATTTAAGAGGGGGAGCCTTGCAGATCTGTGCTGAGCACAATCCCTGTGTCCTCCAGAGCACACAGCAGCCCCAGCCTCCACTCCTCTGCTGCTCTTCTTGAGCTAATCTTGTACTTACCCATAATTGATGCTCTCCACTGAAGGGAATGGGATGGGAAGAGGTGGTGATTTAACAGCTGTGTTTGCTGCACTTATTTTGACTCATTTTTACTCCAGTGTGTGTGTCGAATATGGGTCAGAGCTTTCACTGCCCAGCAGTGCAAGGAAACCTGCATTCCATTAAGGAAAGGTGTCCAAGTGGTGGCTTTTCGCCCATTTTTCTGGCCAGATGCATTAGGCGATTATTTATAAAAAACTATCTATATAAAAGTCCTTATTCAAAGTTCTTTCAGATTCATGAGTCCAAAGAAAAACAAAATTGCAGCTTTCTCTGAGCTCCTTTGACATTTTTCTTGTTTTTCTTGAAAGCACCTTGGCCAACAGGGAGGTGCCACGAGGAGGTTTGTGGCAGTGGAGGACAGGAGCGGCAGATGTCCCCTTTCAGCATCTTCCTTATGGGAATGGAGCACACACAGCCTTTCACAGCAGCAGCTCCTTAAATTCCTTGCTGGGTGTCAGCAGGTAGCTGGATGTGAAAATAAACCTCATCCAGTGACAATCAGTAAAAGAAAGGAAATTAAAACATTGTCCTACAAACCTGAGCCAAGCCATGCCAGGAGAGCAGAATGAACTGCTCTCAAAATATTCTGATCATAACTCTTTGTTTGTCTCTTGAACTGCTCATGGCACACCCTTCTTCCCCTTCCTTCAGGCAGCCTGGAGAAATTGGGATTTTCTCAGTGCTGTCAGCTCAGGTTTTGGAAGAACATCACAAAAAAAGCCAATTTCACAGCTTAATTTGAGGATTCCTAAACTAAAGAAGAGCTTAATTTGAGGGTTCCTTGCCTGCATACCGTTCTGCCCTGTTTGGGAGGTGATGTTACTTGACTAAGCCTTGCTTGGTGGGTAAGAGGTGAAGCTGCACCAAACCCCAGATGGATCAGAGAATTAGAGACAAAAAACCCAAAAGATCTTGCAAGTGATTTTAGCAACTGTGGTACAGGAGAGGTGAGGGTGGGGAAAGGACTAAGTCTGATAAAAATATTATGATTTTATAAATGGCTTTCAAAATTCCAAACGCCTTCTCAAGGATTGATTTTTCTGTCAAGACATTGGACAAGACTTAATAAATCATTATATTCATGGAAACCCTACAGCCAAACAAACCCTAATAGACATGTATATATGCATACATGAAATTTAAAGTAATTTTTAAAAAATTACTTTCTTTATCCTATTGGTGGCAAAAAATCTTGTTGAAGAAACCACTCAGGACAGTATTTGTTTTCTCCCATGTGACCTCCATCATGTGTTTGGGAAAGGATATCACAGGTATTTTGGAGACATGATTTTGCATGCCAGGCATAACAATCTCCTGGCATAAAATCTGCACAAGATCAGACTGCACTGAATCCTTTTGGAAATTTAATCTTCCCCCAGCCTAACCTGTGCTTAGGAAAATTAGCTCTAACTAAGATACCAAAGACATTGGAAAGACTAATTAAATAAAACTTAGCAACACATTCTATATTTTAGTAATATATTTTATATTTTTTGTAGGTATAGCTGAACTATTTAGAAGGAAAAAAAGGCATAAGATGTATGATAAAAACACTATTCCAATTAAAAAGTAAGTATTACTTAATTGCATTTATCTTACACTGTCAGCAGGTTTGTTATTGAGAAATTTGGGTAAGAAATAGCAGAAAATTTGTGAATCTCTTGTTTTTCCCACAGAATATTCCCAAGAATAATTCCTGGCCCATGAAATGTCTGTCTCTAGGGTGCACCCAGCAACTTGAAATTTAAGATGCACTGGTTAGTCTTGACTGGACATATGTTGTATCAAATTGCTGATTCAGTGTCCTCTAACCAGGTCTGCAAAGCAAACTCTTGCCTTGACACAGGACCTAACTGTTTTCTCCACGGGAAGGAAGTGGGAGTAGAAAATTAAAAAGCCAGAGGAGGGAAACCAGAGCTGGAGCAAACCCTGTTTGTGTTCAGGAGAATGTACACATTTTTTTGGTATGCTGCTCAATTCCGTTCCACCATATTCCTCACAGAGGATTAGATTTTCTAGCTGATGACAGTATTTTTTTAGAAAACTAATGCCTTCAATGTATCCTCTCTGGAAGTCTTGCTTGGTCTAAATATCGATTGGGTTTTACTACCAGCCAAGGTCAGAAACTGAAGAGGTTCTTGCTGCAGCAAGCTGTATATTAATCTCAATATCAACTAAGCACCTAAACTGTTATTGGAATTTGATGATCAATCACATCTTTGAAAAGTACTTAGTATGACATTTGTTGAACTTCCATATTTCGTGTTATACAGTCACACCTGATGGTTCAATAACTGGAAAAATACCAGCAAAGGCTCTCTTCAGTTCTTTGTGCAGACAGAATCTGCCTCATAATTCACATTTCTTGCTTTTACCCACATTAATAGGCATTACACACCATTAGAAGGTTTTCTTGCTGCTCACTTGCATTACATTAGAAAATACACTGCTGTTACACGTATTTAGGCAGACAAACACACAAAACCTTCTTCCAGAAGAATATTTCTTAACTCCTCACCCTGCAGCCTTTCCATTTGGAAATGCCACCATTAAATTCAACTGCAGTGACTCAGCCTGTTCCTCTACCATTAATTGCTCTGCTCTGTTCTGTGGGAACGTGGGGGGGTATTTGCTCATCCTGGCCACAGTGAGTAATGGTTCTCACGAGTTTTATTTCTCTTTTGACTTAAACAAGTGCTGTAGAAGCAAAGTGATACAATCACAGAATTATTTGGGTTTGAAGGCTCACCCTGTCCCACTCCTGCCCATGGGCAGGGACACCTTCCACTATCCCAGGTTGCTCCAAGCCCCATCTGACCTGGCCTTGGACATTTCCAGGGATGGGGCAACCACAGCTTCTCTCTTCAAAGCCCATCCTCCAAAACCTTTTAAATATTTAAATATTTTTACCAGTCCATTTCCTTCCTCACTCGCTTGCCAAGATAAGTTTCATTGAATTAAAATACGAAAAAGTTTCCAAGAATGAAATCAACAGATAATGCCCAAAAGTTCTCGCAGCACAAGGCCAAGGCTGTCACAAGAGTTTATACACATTTAGAGCAATGGCTTGTGTAAGATCTGAAAACTACACCAGAATGCAGGAGCAGCTATCAGCACACTCTTAACTTTTTTTTTTCCTCTGCCCATTCTTTATTAAATGGCAAGGCAGGGAAAAAATCTCAGAATCCAGTAGATCATAAATAGCTTTAAAATTCATGGCTTGATTTAGCAGCCAAGCACAAACACGGTCCTCATTTTCTGTGGGGTTTGGGTTTTTTTCGTTGCTTTAATTATTTTCTTTTTTGTTTGTTTGTTTGAGGGATTTTGTGTATTGTTTGCTTGTTTTATTTACTTGAACCAGTCTGGTATTTCTCTGTTTTAATTCCTAAGAAAGACGAGTAATGAGACTAATGCAGAGGCTTTGCTTATTTTAAGCATCATCTGCAATGACATCATTAAAAAAAAAATCAGCATCACTACAACTGCAAGGACCTTCCAATTTTCAAGCACATAAAACGTGATAAGTGAACTTCTCCCTCCTGAAATATGCATTGCACCCTCTGAATGAGGTGGAAAGAAAGCAGAAAGGATGGATTTATCAGGCATCAAGTTCAGCCATCCAGATGTTGCCAAGCTCGTTTTTGTTGCTGGCTGTGGGTAATTCTGAGATGGTTTGTAAATTTAATTGACCATGTATGAAGTGTGCACAGGCCGTGCACAATCAGCAGCCTTGCCAAGATTAGCAGCTCCATTTCTTAGCTAAGCAGGTCTAATGTGCTTTATTGGAAGCAAAATACACCCTGAGGCATTTTAAACACAGCAGCCAGGTAGGATGAGACTGACTGCAGTGAATATGTTTTGGAGTAGGTCAGAAATTAAAGTGATTTGGGGCTGCCAGTCACACCAGTTAAACTTTGGGGAAAAATGACCTAACTGAGGTGCCTGTTGTTGGTACCTCAGTGCCTCAGGAGAGGGACAAGGATTGTCCTGGGATATTTGCTGTTGGTGGGCAGGTATTTACATTAAGGTAATGCTATAAATCAAGGCTTAGAACCTCCTGCCAGTGGCTTCTTTTATAATTTGTGGGTGTTGTAATTTACCTGGCTTGTTAAACAATGTTATACAGCAACACAGTCTATATCTGACATTTAGAGCATCTCAAGTCTTATAATCAGATCACTTTAATCCACAGGTATTTATGTAGGATTCCTTAAACATAGGCAGGAATTAGAAGAGGAAGAGAAAGAACCCAGAGATTTTAGATTTATTTTTTTTTAATTCATTCTTTGCTCTGTTCACACCATGAAGAGGTGTTAACCTGGTGGCTTTCTGCTGGCAAAAAATATGGGAGCTATGCATTGCAAAGTCTAGATAAAACCCAAAATGGCACTCAGAAATAAGGTCTGTGTTTATTATATAATCTTTCTGGTTGGTGCAATGCAAATCTTTCCTCATCTTCTCTTGTGCTTGTTTTGCTTGGGATATTTGATCTTTTTTTTTTCGTTTTATATATTTACCACTTTTCTGTAAACTCCTATTCCAAAGATTTATGTCAGAGAGGCAATTTTCTTCCCAACAAGAGACTTATCTTTTTAGTCACCAGAGCAGGTCCCCAGAATATAGCTTATTGCAGCAGCACAGAAGAATAAGTCAAGAGTTATCACCAAGTATAGCCAATTCAAAAAGAAAAAAAAAAATTTTCGCCTTGAATTATTTTTCAGCTCCAAATCCAGTTTCTGAGTTACAGTTATGAGACTCTCAGCTCTAGGCTCAGTTCTAACTAAAAAATTTCAAGAAATTATAGAACTATTGTGTCGAAAACCCTTTCAGAAATTAAAGGAAAACATACAGCCTTTGAACTGATGCCTTGGAAATGCACCTTGTAGCCCTCATAAAACGAGTCTCACATGAAATGTTAGCTCAAACTCCCACAAATACTCAAATCACTCTTTGTTTGTTGCTGACCTGTATCTTTTAAGCTTAACCCACACTTGCAAAAGCCCAAAGGAGTTGTATTTGGAGTCTGGTTGTTCATGTACCTTTCTCCCCTAAATCAACAAAAACAATCTTCAAATAGGAGTGACTGCACCACTTTTCCTTTCACTAAATAGAGATTACTGTGCAATAGAAAATGATAACTTTATTTCACAAGGCATTGAAGGTTGGCCAGGTGGGTTTGCTCATCCCTCTGGCTCACTGGTGTGGGATGGTTTGGGTGATGTTGGGACACAGCTGCAGAGCACTTTGAGGTGCCAGGTATGGATTTTGCTAAATGTTTTCTTAACCGGGTGAACAGATTGACACAATTGCTGTAACGTTTGATAATAAATAACTAAATAACTAAATTTCCAGACACAATCACGACTCTGAATAGCCCTGGTGGCTGATGGAATTAGGAAAGGAAACCTGAAGCCATCTTTGGAGAGGAAAGGGGCTGGCTCCCAGGTTTCAGTGGAAGGCAGGGAGATCCCAAAGGAATCCTGCTGGGCACTGTGCCCCTGAGCAGTGCCTGTGGCAGGTGTGGAGCACAGGGAGCCCTGCCAAGGGTTGGAGAAGATCAGGTAACCCTACCCCTGCCATGGAGTGCTGTGGAGCAGCAAGAACAGGAGTGCCAGCCCATAGCTCCACTGCAAAACAAACCTTGGGAAGGAATGGCTTTGGGGAAAGGGACGGTATCCAAGCAGGATCTAGGATATTAACTACAGAGATAATGGGAAAGATTCCATAGATGTCACACATGTGAGCAAGACTCTGGAAGCATTAATAAAAGTATCAGTTTGCAAGAGCAGCCACCTGCAGTCTGAGGGATGTCATCAGACATTAAGTGAAATAATTAGGTCCAAAAATTAAGCCTGTGTGACTTCACTGTGGAAATTCTATAATGCTTTGCTCATTGTTTTGAGCAGAGAGCACAATCTTCATTCTACGTTTGAAGTCTGGAAAATTCTTAGGGATTTCAACAGAAAACACATTTTCATGTGCCTGAGGCAGCACCTTAGCATCAATTGGTATTCAAGGTGGAGTTCATTCATACCTACAGAGTCAGCAGGAGATCTCTGAGTCATTTAAATCCAAATGAAGCCCTACCTTAAGCACTTTGACATGACCTGAGTGATGCAAAGGCCTTGTGGTCTTTCTGCTTGTAAATTTCACACTCTGTGAAATTATGGTTATGATTGTTGTTGCTGTTAAAGTCTATTTCAGGAAAGCTAAAGGAAGCAACCCATGCAGATAATACAAAAGCAATGAGAAATGGAAAGTCCTAACACTCTGAAGAGTTACACAGTGGAGTGGCTGTACAAACCCTCATTCTTCACTACAAAGGATGCACTGGATGACCCGCAGGTCCTCCCTGATCCCGCCACCAGCATCTTCCTGAGTGAACTTTTCTTTCATAAATCCCTGATGTACCAGGTACCAGGCATTAGCCAGGCATGTTTATCTCTGTTTTTTCCTTTCTCTAATAGCACATATATTTATTAATTTTTCCCAGTCTCTTTTGAGTGCTTCCTGGGTCAGAAGTGGCAGCATCCTGCAGACGAGGAGATGGCATTGTAGCATTTTCCACACCTCACTCATAAAGTCATCTACTTTTTTCTGCTTTGTTGTATAAATGTGCATCACCAAGGACATGTTTCTTCCTCTAAACTCTTTCTCCTGATTCAAAAATGCTCTGTTAACTTCCTTGTCAAGCTCTTGTGAAGCATTACTGTTTCTTTCAAAATGCACATGTGCTTTTGCCTTTTGTACTGATAAAATACTTCTAGAAGTGCAGTACTCTTTAGTTTTAAGAGTCTAGGGACATATTTTCTGCCTTTCTGCCTTTCTGTCTTCATGGATTCTTTGTATGTTATCAATGTAAATAGCAGATAAAGGGTATCCAAAAACCAATGCTGACTTTAAGTGTAGGAGCAATATTTGTGGGTCATAAATTTAGTATTAGGTATTCCCTTTAACTATCTGTCAGTTTTGGTGGCTATCTGCACTCAAGACCAGGACTGATTCTCCCTCTCTTCCCCCACTTTTTTCCCTGCCCCTTCCATTTTTCTTAATAATCTGAAAGTTATGTCATGGAGACAAGGACAGCTGATCTTCACATTTGATCAAAAACTGGGCTTCTTCTGTAAATATGATAAAATCTTGTTTATTTGATAGGCACAGATTCTCATATGTGGGTGTATTCATTTTTCTGTGGACATCCCTTCTGAATAGCAAAAAGCTGCTGCAACCAGCCTGGTCTTCATGGGTAATGGTTGAATTATACACAGGAATAATCCAGCAGCTTCTGAACAAAATTTGGATTTTGGGTGATTGTGTCCATTGCTCCATCAAATCAGTGGGTGGTTGTTCTTCAATGGAGATGGGAGACAACAGCAAAAACCAGACCTGTCTTGAATTTCAGAGACACTGGGCAAAGCTTTGATATCGCCTTTTTGCAGATCTCACTGTTGGCATTCTGTTTTAGACCTTGTCCTTTAGTTTTCCCTATGCCATGACAGGAAAAATGGGAACGGTTTTAAACTGACAGAGGGCAGATTTTTGGATATTAGAAATTCTTCCCTGGGAGGGTGGGCAGGGCCTGGCACAGGGGGCCCAGAGAAGCTGTGACTGCCCCTGGATCCCTGGAAGTGTCCAAGGCCAGGTGGGACATTGGGGCTTGGAGCAACCTGAGATGATGGACATGGGGCACAAACTGCAGTGCTTGCTGCAAGCAGCGTTTTCCTTCCTTCTCTTACCCTCACCTCACTTTTAGTTCTCACTCTGTAAGAGTAAAATAAATGCAATGCAACCTACATCAACAGGCCTAGAAAATCAAAGGCATTTTTAGCAATGGCAAAAAAAATTGAATAACTTCGGGTGATGCTTATGGTTCCTAAAAATGCAAGTATCAACTGGTAAGTTTTTTGAAAATTGAATATAAAATCATAGAAAAATGCTTTATTTGATTCTCTGTTTATGGGAAATTCATTTTATTTGACTTTTTTATTTGTAATATCAACTATATTGCAGAGCAGAGTTTCTAGGTGCTCCCTTATGGTACCATTCTTCTAAATTATTAATGCCGTACTGTTGATATATTGTCAGCCTTGTACATACATTCTATGAAAATGAGTTTTACAGTAGGCTGGGATTTATAACAAAGCTTGACATATGCAGCTAATTCACCTAGACAGTCTTGTCAGTTTTAGGTTCATAAATAATTGATACTCAGGGCTTGGAGTTCAGCTACTGTTAGTGCTCCAGCTGTTAAATTTCAGCAGCATAATGGATGAATATTTGTTTATAATTTCTGTACATGGACCTGATGTCAGATCCCCAGTCTCATTTACATAGGTAGATTGAGATGTTGGAAGTGTAATGAGCATATGAAGATGATGAATTGTTTTCCTCAGTGCTGGTGCGTTTCTGTAAATGTTTGATTAGTTTTGAATGGATTACTGTTAGATTATCTGGTTCAGGGGTTAAAGTGAGCAGCTCTTTGCTCCCAAAGCTTTCGTGATCCCTTGCTGACAGATTTTAAAATTCATACAGTGATATTAGTGCTGCAAAAGCGAGGGGTATTCTTTGCAACAGATGTTTAGTAATTAAACATACGGTTTCCCTCTTTGGAAGTTGCCTGGGAAATTTAAATCAGAATGATTTGTTTACCGTAGTTTGAGGGAATTACAGTTTCTAAAAAAATAATATACTTTTGCCCTAAAGTGCTGGAGTTTTCCCCCCAACGACACTAATTAAAAATGAGCAAAACACACACATACCCTCCCAATAATTCAGCTGCTTAACGCCTTAGCCGACAGATGCAAAGCCGTTAAAAACAGAGGCTCTTCTCGTTTCCTCCTCCCATAAATTAACGAGCAATATTCAGAAAAACATTTTCAATTGGATGTCCTAAGCAGAGATGCTGAAGCAAACCAGATTTCCAACCATACCTTCCTACTGGAGCCCAGCTGGGAGAAGCCGTGGGATTACACACGATTCCCAATGACGTAAAGGGTGTGAGCGAGGAGGGGCAGTTCAGTAAGGAAATGACATTGGAGAAACTCGGGGTCAATTAAAATGTTGTCCCTTATCTGTTGGGACTTGGCGTGTGCCACACAGATAAAGGAGCGGGGAGCAGAAAACATGGGGGGCAGGCTGGGTTTGGCTCACTGGGGGTTTACGTAAAGATGGGAGGAAGAGGAGAGGGTCATCCCATCTCCCACGTGCTTCTCCCAGCCCTGGTGACACAGGGAATGGAGGTGGAAACTGAGCTATGGAGGGAAAACCCTGCACCGCCTCCTCTGACCCTGCTCGCTCAAACACAGCCCTTTATATTCCTGCCTTTCTCGCATTCCCTCCCAGCCGGCAGCCCTTGGACAAGCAGGTCTGGGGGAGCAGCTCCTTAATGAGAAGATTTAGTGGCCACAGCTCCACCGAGCCTCGCCCGCCACCGCGTCCTGCCAGCCCCGCGTGGCTCCCCTGGCTTGTCTGGCAATCATGTTAGTGATTATATGGGTAATGAAACACGTGCTCTTTTTGTCTGTGCCTCTGATTAATCTGCTTTCTATTTAGCCGTGATTTATGGCGCTCAACTGTTGAGGTGAGCGCTGGCCCATCAGTCCCGTGGCCTATTACGGGCGCTGCGGTGGCGAAATGCCTGCGAGGCTTGAACTGTTTCTTGACAGCCAGGCTTCCCGCTACATTCCCTCCAATCTGTTTTGCTTCCTGGTGTGACCTTTCATACAGTAAAATACATTAGTTGAATAGCACAGTCTCATTAAAAGAGTGAATTAACCGAAGAGTCTTTTTAACTAAATGACAGCCAAAGGACTGAGTGCTAATAGCCACGGGCAGTTAGAAACTTAACTCATGAATCAGGCTGTTAATACTGCTCGCTGCCTGAAGCGCTAAGGGCACCACACTCTCTGCTTGCTCTCATAAGAAGAAAAGCTCATTACTTTCCTCCTGATGGGAGAGAAAGAGTGAGCGAGCAATAATAAAGCTTGAATTTTTCAATACTGTTAAAAATGGGGCTGACAGATTGCCGACAATAGGAGCAACGGGCTAGACACTGCAAAGAGAGCCACTGAATTAGCAATACCATATATCATACAATCTAATTAAATCAACCCCAAGAATGAAATTAGTTTTCTGTGAGTGAAATGGCCTTTGAAAGAGCGCTATTAAATGAACTGTAGAGCATTAATTAAATAATTCACAGTGAGGGATTTTGCATTTATACAAAAATTGTGCACTTAATTGTCCATGCTGTATTACAGATTTGGCCTTATGTTAACAATGTGTCTAAAGCACACTTATTGGAGCGTATCAGGAACAGCTTAACATAAATGCAGCTTATAAAGTTTTAAGAATTACCAAAGAAACTGGAGAAAAGCGGTAACAATGGTAAAAAAATACACCCATAGTCAACCACTTTTTCACATTAATCCTGTGCACGTGTGACAACTTGTTACATTTTTTTCCCCAGTGGAATGACATTAGGACTTCTGAGTTTTAATTAAACAAAAACTGCAACTTCTCCTGATTTAACAAAAAGAAGCACCTTTAAATTGCCTCAAAATAACATATGCAAGAAAATAGCTGAGAAAAACAGATATTTTGCTTTGGAAGAAGAAAGACAAAGTCTTTGGTTTTCAGTAAGACAAACAATAAAAAACAAATAAGGGCCATGAAATCAATCTAATTTTTTTATTTTACATCTCTGTCACACCATAACTTCAATTGAGAAATATACCATTTTGAAACCAAAACCTTTGATTTGGAAACCATGAAAATATTTTTTTTTAAATCTGCCACCTGGGGAGAGAGGTGGAAATTAAAAAACTTGATGATGTTTTTGTCCCTTCAAATCCTGATGTTTTCATACACATATTATGGCTTGGCAATAATATTACGCTCAATGTTATTTAATGTGTATCTGTATTAAATGCACTATTATGAACATTCATAGCTTTTTCCCAGCCCCTTTTTATTTTCATGTAAATTTGTGATGTTACTTTAAAATGTGAAAATATCTATATCTATCCTTCCATTTGGATAGTCACAAAAAAAATTAAGAATGTGTAGACTATTAGTACTTTAAGATGTTGGTCTGAATTCTTGTTTTTTTCATCCTTGCAAACATAAAAAGTACAAATAGAGAGGGCAGTAAGTGCTATATATTGAAATTTTATAAAATATATATACAACTGGGGTATACTTTTCCCCAGTGCTTGCAAAACTGGGCTTATATTGCTAAATAGTATATTTACTTACATTTATTCATGTGCTATTTTGTTTTCCTTTTTAATTTTGATTTGGATTTCTAAAAAGAGCAAATGGAAGCCTCTAATACTCCAAATGGTGGCCACTTCAAAACCGTGTAGGTAAATGAAAATATTCTTCAGTTATAATGAGATCAAATCAAATTAACTCCCTAAATTAAAACACAAGAAGCTAGGAGTGTTATCTGCATATTCTCTGTCTTCTTACCAGCCTCAGATTTTATCAGATGTTTCCTCAATCAGAAAAACATTGTGTTTCAGTAGTCATTTACTTATAGCCTAAGTTTGAAGATGGCAAAAAACCTGTGATAGTCAGTGAAGCCGTGGAAGGCAGCATCTGCACCTGGCCACCAATTTTACACAGAAGATGGAGGTGATTGAGTTGGATGACTAATAATATTTTATAGCATGTTCCTGTGTTTGGTTCCACTCTGAGGCCAAATCCCTGGGAAGGATGAGGTGTAACAGGACCTGGGAGATAGATATAGGGCACGTGAGTGCTCACAGTCTGACACAGAGCTGTCGGAAGGAGATTGCCTAAGAGAAAGTGGGATTGAATGGACTGACAGCTTGCTGACTATCAGTATTGTGTGGTGCCATTCAGGCAATGTGCTGGTGGAAATGGTTTGAGCATCTGTGAAAACAGAAGTTTCTGCTTCTGTCATCTCTGTGAGGTGAAAGACAGAACCAGCCCATCGCAATTCCAAAGGGTCTTTATCCTGTAGGCCAATCCTCATGGTGAGTATCCATGGGCTGCTTGGCCATGAGATCCAAAGAAGGAGCTGGGGAAGGGTCTGGAGCATCAGGAGCAGCTGAGGGAGGGCTGAGCCTGCAGAACAGGAATCTCAGAAGGCTCACAGCCATCTCTTGCTTGGATTGTATTAAGAACTCACATCCTGAAATGTGGCAGCAGCAGGCACTGCAGCTGTGAATTGGTGCTGCCCAGTGAAGTCAAAGGTACCTGAGCTGACAGGGACATGCCCTCTCAGAGGTACAGAGGAGCTGCAGACATCCTAAATTGTTTCACCAGGCTTAATCTCAAATTTACACAAGGATGCAATTTCTTGTGCTGCACCAGCTCATGCTGAGTAGTCTTTCACTGAAAATATTTTCTTAAATGACACTGAAAGGCTCCAATGACAAATCATTGTAGTTTCATATTTCCATTTATTTTATTCTGAGATTTGGTGCTGATATAAAACCACCGCGAACCTGTTAATGATATTTCATGTGCAGTAATGTCAAACTATTCAATCAGTTGCATCATTACCTTTCATATTAAGCATATTTAGCTTATTCAGTTGTAACAAAGCATTTCAAGCACTAAAGGTCTTCTTTCCCAAAAGTACTCACTCATTTCAATTCCATTTCATATCATCTCTAAAAATGTGTATTTTGTCTTGACTTTAGATGAAAGCCAAAGGAACAAATGCTTTATTACCTAGCTGAGAAAACCTGAAGATTTATTCCTCAAAATAGGCAACTGAAAATAGTTGGGCTGTTTCATTGTAAAGCTAACAGAAGGCTGAAGTTTTCAGGTAGTTCCTATAGAAATTTCACAAAGGCTTGGAAGGGTTGCAGGCATTTATAGAATTGGTGGAAATGCCAATTAGATGTCTGGATCTCCCTGTAGGCAAGGCAAGATGTAGTTTCCTGTTGGGAAATGACACTGCACTTGATCTTAGTGAAGGGATTGAGAAGCTCAGAATTAACTTATGTATCCATATATACATGCCTAGCAAGCTGCTGCAACTTACTTGGGGTTGTGGAACTTACAGGGGGTTCTTTTGCACAGAAAAGAACAAAAAACCTTTTTTTGTGAAGGTGTGCTTTGAAGTGGCTTTACAGGTTTGGGTATAAAGTAAGGGAACAGCAACATCTGGAACTTTAAACTTTAATTATGAGTATTATAAATCTACATATGACTACAATTATAAAGATTGGTAAATCCAAAATCCACTAACACACCTGTAACACACTAGAAATTGAAACAAAAGTAAGGCACAAAAAGCAGCAAGAAAGTTCTGGACAAAGAAGTTTGATTGATTCTCAGACAAGTTCCTGACTTCCTGTGGTTCCCCTAAATTTAAGTCTCTTGGGCTGTGCCTCCTGCCTCAGGGGAGCAGAGACAGAATTGGCATTGCACACCTTTATTGCTGCTCCTGCTTAATATCAACATCCAGGACAGTCATCACTCAAACCAAAATGAAGTTCTAGAAGATTTTGGTACAAGTGAAAAAGCCAGAGTTTTATGGCTGTGTGCCTCACCTCCTGCATTATCTATAAACTATTCCTTGTTGGAAATGAACTTCTAGTCAGCGTGGCAGAGGACCAGTGTGTTATATATCAATATATAATGTAAGAATGTGTCATTCAATATGCTGCAAAACTTGCTATTAAGAATTAATCATTCTCCTCCTTGAGCAGTCTCTTCAATGCATCCAAAAATTTTCCATTTCTGAACATATTCCCAGTCAGGAAAGTCATCTACTCTCATAGGGTGTGGGTCAGAAGAAAACAAATTACGGGATTTCAATACCAAGTTTAGCAACAGCAGAGTTTAGAAACGGCTTTTTCCACTTGACAACTTTGAAGACCCTACCAGTGCTCCATTTTGCCTGGAATTCAGATGGCAGTAGGACATGCTCCTCAAGGCAGAGTGTGGAGGCTGGGACAGTTTCTGCAGTCCACAGAACTCCTATTTTTCCTGTTTTACACCCACTGGCTTAAGGATATCACAAGGCACACCACAAGCAACTTTTCTTAGTGTTTTTTCATGATGATGTTTTTTTGCCTACTGTCCTCCTGACCCTGCTGGTCCTCTCCTTCTTCACAGCCTTCTGCAGGGAGGAATGGCAGAAGGTCACTACCAAATGCAGGTCACCACCTTGTATTTAATTTAAACAGATTCACCAGTTTAAAGATGCGCAGATGTCCACTGCTTTCCTCAGGAGCTTCTGTGTCCTGCTTAAGGAATTTAGTGACACAGGTCTGTGAAAATAAAAAAGCAGGGAAAACGTGTCCTGCAGGCTTCAGGAAGAAGCAGGATGTTTGAAGCTGAAATATGGGAATGGATGTGCATCTGGGCCATCTGCCAGTCCCCATAGCCAGGAAAGAGCTCATTTGGAGAGGATCTGAGCCACATGGAACAGCCAATGTCCTGTGGCAATCATTAAGTAGCCAAATGTCTGCTTGGGTTCCCTGGGAGAGATGAAAATAAAAATCAATAGCTGTATGATGAGATTGTTTAGAAAATCTGACTTTATGGTACTTGTTCTCCTTGATTGGGTGCATTTAATGTAAAAATCCACAGATCTTAGGACATCTCTTCCTCAGGTGTCCCAGGTGATTCCATCTCAGACAATAATCACCTATGAATAAATGACTTGACAAAGGCCCCTCTGCCCATCGAGCTTTCTCAACCAGTAATTTTTATCACTTTCCATCAATGTTTGGACTCTTTGAGGAATCCAGCCTGTAACAAATGTGTCGTGGGTGCTCTAACAAGAAAAGAACAGATGCAAGTTTAGTGAATATTGAGTTTTAAACTCATCCCGCAGTGATTTGTGGCCGTGTCACTGCAAATATTTTTCAATGTCATTGCCTAAGCCCTGGCTGTCACTAACATGGTCAGCTGGGGAATAGAAGGCCTAACACTCTGATCTCGGTATTAATGGGAGCTGTTGAGAGTGGCAAAGGTGATAAAGTATTGTTTAGTTATTGGTGCCATACTTTTGCTGCAGGACATTATTATAAAACGTTGTGGTTTTTGTCAGAATTCAATCACCTCTCCAATTGTGTATTTAGAAACTTACTACAAAAAATATCTGAGAGAGGTTTCTTTTGTCTCTTTTATTTGGTTTCTCTGCTTATAATCTGCAACTAGAACTAAGTAAACTTAACATCTTAAAGGAAATAAAAGGATTTCAGACTGTCTCTGAAGTCCAGTTTATTTTCATTTTGGTTGTACTTATTTTTATGCAAATGTTTTAGATTGAATGCTTAACTCAAACTGGGAAAAAAAAATGAATCCCTCTGATCTGGGACAGATTGGCAGCTACTAAAGGCAATATAGTTCAGCTCCTATTCCAGACCTCTGCATATCTGGTAGTCTATCCTTCCTCCTGCTGTGCATGTATATTTTATACTAATGTTAATGGGAGCTATGTGTGGATATTCAGCAGAGAGAGCACACCCCATTTGGTAGGTAAATTTATTGTCGCTCTTTTTCATTATTCCCCAGACCAGTACAAGGAGAAATAGAGATATAAGATTTATAAAGCTCCTACAATATCCTGTTTTGCCAAATTGTGTTCCAGCAAGGGCATGACAGGATTACTTGCCTCACCCTTGACACCAGAGGAACACAAATTAATGACTCATTGTCACTGTCATTAAGAGTAGCCTTGCATGTTTTTTAAGTTATAATTTAAAGCACCTGAAGACCAAGCTTTTATTGATGGCCAAGATTGCTCCGTTTTAAACCTTTTGATGAATACATTCACTGTTACTTTAAATGAGGCACAGTCCCTCTTTATTAAAAAAAAAAAAGATATAAAATTAGATTATGAGAGTTTATATAGCTTTTAAATATCAAGCTGTCAGGGCCTGTGCAGGTAGAAATATTATAATCAAAGAATGGCGAAGAAAGAGTTTATATTAGAGGGAGGATTTTTGAGTAAATTCATACCTAGTAGAATATAATGGAGACAGGTTTTTTGCCAGCGCTTTGGCTCTGCTGACCTCCATTTGCAGCAGAGATTAGCCTGATAAAGCCGACACAACCTCAATAAAACAATAACAATGGAAAGAAGTAAATAGAAATCATATTAAGCAGCAGCAATATTGCATGAATTGAAACAAAAATTTAGGTATAATAGCCTTGGTGGGTTTTAATATTGTTCCCAATCGCATCACAATATGAATCATATCATGGTGATTCTAAATAACATTTATCATCTTTAAATCTTCTCTCCTAGAAGATGACTCACATTATTTGAGAGGGTTTTTTTGAAGAGTTCATACATAATTAAATGTGCTGGAAGCAAAGGGTACAAAATGCCTTGAGAAACAGCAACTTTTTGTTATATGTTCAATTAAATGCAACAATTACATATTTATTGTTATTTTGCTGCCTTGCAGAAGTTAAATGAATAGAATAATGGAAAGGTATTGCAGGACAGAACTCAAATAAATCCAGATGGGAAATTTTATTCAGTTTTCAATTACTGTAACATTGCTAAATTCTGAGCACAATCTGTGGACCATGACAAAATGGAAAGATTGGTCAAAAATGCATTTATGGGGGATTAGAGGCTAAATATAACAGAAAGATGGGTCAATTCATTTTGTCAGAAAATTATCTGTCCAAGGGACTATATCTTCATTTACAAGGAAAAAGTTCAATCCATCACATGGATGGACTTTGCTTTTCAGGGAACTCTGGGGCTCAGATTGCAGGGGTCCTTCTCCTCAGTGCACCAGGACAGGCTTGAAATGGTCATGGAAGACTCCAGACTCAAAGGGGAGAGGTAGGAGACAATGTCAAACCCCCAAATTCTCACCATCCTGGCTCCAAAGTGGTGATGGTGGTGACACATGTTCATTCCTACTCATGTGGAAAGATCCCATTGCTGGGAAGACACCAAGAAATCAGTGTCTCCCTGAATAAAGGAGAGCTCTTTATTCACCCACAGAGCCACCCAGGAGGACTTTAATGCCAATGTTGACCTTGAGGGCAAGTTCTTGGAAGTGAAGCAAGAGTCTGAGCTGTTTGAGGGTGTGTCTGAGCCAGGGCCTTTCAGACAGGATGCCCAGGAAATCCCTTTCCTCCCTTGCCTCCTGGGAAACACCTTGCACAGGAGCCTGACTGCAGGACAGAGGTCATGCATGTGGAGCCTGGGGAAGGAATTTAAGTTCAGAGGATAGATAAGGAATGAGGCTCTGCTGGCCAATGCAACTTCCAGCTCTGCAGGAGGGTATTTTTGTGGATTGCAGCCAGAGAACATTCCCATTTTGTGCAGAAAGCCTGGCTGGTGCCTCATGCACAGCTCTGGGTCCTCTCGATGGCAGGGTGCCAGGAGGAGTTTGCAGATGGGCTCTGGTTTGAATAGCCTGGACATCAATAGTGACCTGGGAATAGCTGACATAGACTGAAAAATGAGAAATGTAGGATATTTATCCATTTAATATCACAAAGTCTGATACTGATGCTACCTAACCAAGATCAAATAGACAGTGCAGTCTGTCACCTGCAATTTATCACCTTTCACAGACTGGGTCTAGCTGGATAAATAGCCAACTTTACTAATTAAAGGGTTAATTCAGAGCTCTTAAATAGGGGCCTATCTTTAGACTTTGTTTCTCTCTGGTCCAGAATATAACAAAAAGGATCATAAAAGTCATCTGTAGGAAAAACAGAAAAGCATTTCTGTATTGCATGATGGTGATTTGAAAACACAAATTTTCAATAGGTGTCCTTGGCTGGTCAAAGAGTGGCCAGGTAGCATGCAGAAAGAAAATATTTTAAAATATAAGTACAGCATATATTTTTGGTATTTTATGGTATATTTTAGTCTATTTCATGGTAGGGCA
>VWZU01005329.1:359598-397098 GCA_013397095.1 Sterrhoptilus dennistouni | reverse complement strand
TTTGAGACTGCTCACCCTCATATCTCACAGTCCCAGTGCCAGTGAGACAGAGAACATCATGGTCAAGCAGAAGAAGGGATTTTTTTTTGTAAATTTTTTGGCTGCAGAGGTGGGGACTTACACTGAGCATTGGCTCTCAGTAATTCCAACAGCTGAATGCCTTTAAAATATACTGCTGTGCTCATAATGGCTTGCCAGTGTTTCACATTAACCTTTAGACTATTTGAATTTAACTCTGTAAGTAAGCTAGATAGCTTTCTAAAATGGTAGATAATATAACAAAAAAGGTGCAGACGTGGATGAAGATATGTGAGCAAAGCAGTTATTAAAATTAGAATGACTGATGCTATTATATTCTGAGTTACCCTACATGTGGAGATCTAGAGTGGCTGTTCTCTTTAATATGCATATGCAGCTGCTAATTGGGGGGCAATTAGCAGCTAAACTAACCCAAACTACACAAATAAACCCAGGGCAGCAGGAAAGAAAAGGCTGCTCTTTGATACTCCACAGTGTGCTGGGAGATGCCGTGGGCTCCAGGGCCCAAATTTGTTAATAAAATCAAAGAGTTAAGCTTCCTTGTCCTAGACTCACATGCAAAACAGGAATATAAGAATGTTCAGCAATGAACTCATTTGAAGCATGTCAGACACCACAGACCTTCTGAGGGGATCAAAAGGCTCCACCAACAAAAGCTGCCAAGAAATCAGCTCAGGTTTCACACTGCTGGTTAATTTGTACCCTCTACATGTGTTAGTGGTTCTGGTGTCCTTTGAAAAGTTGAAAAGACTTTCTGCTCAGTAAGTGAATAACTGCTTAGCTGGGAATATCACTGCATCACATTGTACCCCACTCTTCCTGCACATCTTTAAACCAGTTTGGCCATGGCAGTGGAAGCAGAACTGGAGCTACAGGGGCACATCCTCCTGATCCATGAATATAACTCCTGATTTCGTGGACATAACTCCTGGTCCACAAACATAACTCCTGACTCATGAACATAACTCCCATTCCTGCTGATAGAAGTTATGCACTGGCATGGAGAGGAGAATCCATCATGGGGAGCTGGTGATCATCTCAGACTCACCCAGCAGCACGCTGAAATTTCCCTTGTGCAAAATATGAACCTGCTTTCCTCCTAATTCCCTGATGTATCTCCCTGCCAGCCCAGAAACTGACCCCATGGACCAGGAATGATGTGTGGGAACAGCAACTGGCAGAACTTACAGTGATGAGAGGCAGAACTCTGAGTTATTTGGAGGTGGACCTTGTCTGTGAGGGAGGTGGAGGTCAGTTCCTTATTTACACAAGAGAAAGCGAAGACAGAAATTGCCACCTGACAGAAAAGATAAAATGGAGAGAATGAGGCATAAAAGTTTTCTAGTTTACTTATTAGCACTATATGTAATTGGATGGAAGTAGCAGGTTTCAAAAATTTGTCTTACTGTAATGACCATAATTTTTTAGAGATCGAAAATGAATCTGACTAGAAAATACCATTAAACTACCAACTTGCTTAAAATTTAAAGGGTAATTCACATATAATGCTTTTATTTAATAGCCCAATTTACAAAACGTCTAAAATTAATGCAGATCTTTTCAGGACAAAATCAGCTGTAACTGCACCAACTAATTTTTGCTCATTTGAACTGAATTATTAATAAGAGAGAAATATACCATATGTTCCCAAAAGAGCTGGATACATTTATTTCAAATAAAATTGCCGTGTTTGGTGGAATATAAGAGGTTTAAATGCTTTCAGAGAAATGGGTTACTTATATACTGATTTAATAGAGTATAAATCAGACTGCATAATTAGGGACACAGCTGTTTCCTAACCTAAAGCTGCCAGCTTTTGTTGGTTAAGTTCCTTTATCACCTGCATGGCTTTAATCAGCAATAATTTGTTCTTCTTGTGGAGCAATACAAGTTAATCAATAATTTTGCTGTTTGTACTATTCTGGAAAAGGGTTTTTTATGGCAGGTTTAGCCTAAACTGGGCATACGTTCTCCTGGCTTATTCACTCAATTTATTTAATTTTATGGTGATTCTGATGCTAATTAAAAATGAAAGTATTTTTGGTAGTTAAACCTCTTCCTAAACAGGGTACAGAGGTATAATGGGTTAACTTTTTAATGCACCTCCTTAAGTTTGCACTACATTCACATTTGGACATAAATCCCAAATCCTTTCCTGTAAGCTAAAACTCCATGGAAACTTCTCCCCTTAGAGCATACCTGGAGATTTCCATTCTATCTGCTCCCAGAAACAAACAAACAAATGAAAAAGGGATAATGAGTATTTCTCTACTATTCAGTTAGTTTAAAAAGTTCCTTGACCAGATATCAAAACAAGAAGATTCTGTGCATATTTAATCTACAACTGCAATTTACTCTTAACCAGCACATCTGGTGACAGCACCATGTTGTGGAGACTTGGCTTTATTCCTAGAAGGTCAACAAGACTTTTATAAGTGAGTATATTTGCATCTGATTTTCAGTCATTTTGTGCTGTAATGTGAATTTATGAGAGAAACTGTTCAAACTGATCTATGCATTATCTTCAAATGGCTTAGCTGGAGGATTATACTTTTTAAAACTCACATCCATGATACAAAAGTGGTCTCCATGATGGGAGACTTTCAAGTCCTCTGACATCCAGATGAGCCAAATGCCCAGGGAAGAGTGATGCAGCCCAGATGAGCATGAAACAAGCAAGGTATCAAAATATTTTGTAAATATTTTGGTTTTCCTACGGAGCTGTTCGCACCTCATATTTCTCCTCTTCTGAAGAAAGTTTTAAACCATAATTTAAACCCCATCAAGCTCCTCTTGACTTTAGAATCCTGGGATCAGGGGGAAGACTACAGATAGGTCTGCTTTGAGTTGAGATTTATGTAATACATAAAATATGTTTGTAATATTTTCATACAAATCCTAACCTCTAAAAATATGTAGACACAAATATATGTATATTCTTAGCTGTTTAAACATTGAGTATGGTAATTTTAAAAGTCTTGAAGGAGGAATGGTAGAATGTGACATTTCTAAAATGAAATTCTCAAAGTGTAATTGGCCACATGAATGCCACTGGGTACTTTCAGCTGTTTGTTGAATATTATAAAAAAGCAGCATATGATACAAATTTAAACAAAGGATACTGTTACATACATCCCAGTTATCTCTAACTGATGCAAGGCTATAAATTCACCTCTGCAAAAGGGGATGAATTTACCAGTCTGCTGTAGCACCATGGAGGCTCCAGCAGCATCACCTTCAAGTAAGAGGATGTTCCTTAAGTGCAAATGTTACTGTATTTTTATTTAGGGGTGGAGGAAGGGGATGGAAAGGGCTGTGAGTGATTCCTGATGCCAGGTTTATATTTTAAATAGTTCTATTTGAAGTGCATCTGCTCCTTCCAGCCTTCCTCCTTGTCTTCCACAGGGTTACACACAGATAATCACATTCCTTCCTTTTAGAGCCAGAATATTCTTTTAAAACCCCAAAGAGACAATATGCAACTTAAAGTAGAAAATTGGCTTCACTCACAAATTATGCATTAAAGAGACTTTGTATCTCACTATATGTCTTGCTCAGAGGGAACTTCCACGTTCACAGATTCCAGCTGTGCAAGACATAAAAATTTTATGTTGTAACTTTTACAGACTGAGGACTTTCTTCACAGTTTCAGTCATTTGAGGGAACTGTCACTAAAGAGCAGGCTCTGTCTGACACCTTCTAATTAGCTCTCTGTCCCTGAGGAGAAGAATAATGCCACCAACGGGGACAATCTGGGACTCCTCACCAGCTAACTGAAAAATGTACTGACTCCTCTCCTTCCACTCAGGGCCAAAGTTAAATACATAAATGCCAACCACTGTAGAAGTAAAGAAAACAAGTTTTGCAGTGTTTTCCTTTCCTCCTTTGACAACTCACATCAACACTCCCTGGAGATTTCCCCAACTTGCTCAGATCCAGTGCCTGTGGTTTCCTACAAAGAGCTGTCTCGATGCTGATATAGAAACCATGGAAATGTTGTGCCCAAACTCATTCTCCACATGCTCCAAAACACAGATATGGCCACACAAACGTGAGCCATCCATGGTGTGAGCCATGGACACCAGCAGATGCTCCAGAACCATCACACGTCTGAATTCCCCTTTAAAAAATTCCCTGGGCATGGTTTAGGTTTTGGTCAGCAGAGTGAGTCCTCAGCTTTCACATGGCTTAAATACATGAATTTTAGTTAATTTCCCGTTAAACTGTTCCTTCTGCTTCGATGTTCTTGCAGCCTTATTTCAGACTATTTTATTCAGATTTATGGGTAGGCTTTCCTAGAATGGTTTGGGTTGGAAGAGGCCTTAATGATAATTTCCTTCCAACCTGCCATGAGCAGGGACACTTTTAGCTTGGAGGGCCAAACCCACCTCAGCAGCCTCAAGTAATACTTACATTTTCACCATTAAGACTTAAAAATCCCCAAAACTCCTTTCTAAAACTGTGTCCAGAGATATTCCTCTCTACTGACTGGGGACTCCCCTCTGCCAGACATGATCTCCATAACTTGCTGATTTTATCTATAATTAATTTTAATTTTTCCCTTACTCTTCCAAGTAGCACGATTACCAGTAATGGAAAAGTTATTTGGGAATATTTGGTTTATAATGTTTATCACATTGCTACACAATATATGTTATAGGTTTGAATCAATATGTGCAAGTAAAGAACTGGCAATTAAACAACTGCTCCTATCTATGGGCAAAAATGTGATTTTTCTCCTTTGTATCTAACGTCAACTGCAAATATATGTGTAGCTGTGGAGGCATGGCCCTTAAGTCTTAATTTTGAAATGACAAAAAAAAAAAACCTAAAAAGGGCTTGTAAACAAGATATATTTGGCAATTCCTCCAATGTACTTTGATCTATGTAATATAGGTCAGCGCTCAGTGCTTCATTCTACATTCTCCCAAATATCTAATTGCCTAATTATTGCATTATTTCACAGCCAGTTGGCTGAAAGGGTTTGTATGGGAGTGTGGCAGAATAAGAGAGCTGTCACTCTTTGGTTATGGTCCTATAGTTCTAATTCAAGAATTAAATATCTGTCTTTTCTAAAAGTCATTACATGATTTATTGGAAAATTGGTAGAAACAGCCCTGGGGGGGTTGTGCTCAAAATCTGGTTTAGAAGAGTGGCTGCTAGCTATGACTTTTGATTTTCTTGTCTCAAAACGAATAGCACTGCCTGTTTCTATGCAAATTAAATGTTTGAATGTATTTTTTAAAGATATATTATAATTGTTAATTTAATTGTATTTCTTATGCAGAGAGGTGATTTGTGTTTTGAGGAAACCCCTTTTGCTACTGATTCCACAGAAGTGCAGGACTGCTTTTTTTTCTGTTGTTTGATAGCTTTAAAATGTCCTGCAGAAATTGTAGGTCAAGAATTACAGCCATGGTAAATCATGCCTCATGAATGAGAAGTCATCTGTGATTTCTCTGGGGTTTTTTTGGTGTGTCTTAAAAACGAGAGTAATATTAAGAAGAAAATAAAGGCTTCTTTAACATGTATTGGCATAAATACGAACCATTCCAATATATGCATATTTGTGACATTCCAGCTCCGTTGACATCTAGAATTCAGGCTGCATCTGCCAGAGAGGATGCTCTATAAATAAGCCTTAAAAAAAAAAAAAAATTTAGCTAGAGCAAGTCCCAGCAATTATATTTAAAAATGTAATTAAATTTCCTTTCTGGGTATAAAAATTATCACTTCCCACCATGAACCCAGAGGTGCCTCAATCCTCTCTCCCCTTGATTGTTGAGAAGCTACTTGGGAAGTTTTTTGATTTATGCAGCTTTCAACAATTTCATGGCCCAAACATCACTTTTGTTTTTTAGTGATTTCCCCCGCTTTTTCCTGTGCTTTAGGACAAAAACAGGAATAGGTGGCTCATAACTCCTCTGAGCCCTGGAGCTGAGGACACCCAGGGACAGGGCAAGGGATGGGTGGTTGGCTGCTTCTCTGGGGGATCAGAAGCCCCCAACTCCTTTGGTGTGGGCCAGCAACTTTGTCACCAGAATTTCTTCCCTCTGCCTCTCTGCTGTCCCATCCACTTCTGCTTCTGAAATAACTGATCCCCTTTTGTAATGCCAAGGAACACAAAATGATTCCCCTTTGCTGCAGAAGGTTTGTCCAAAAGGACTGGGTTCTTTGTGGCTTCATTCACCTCCCTCCTTCCAGGAACTGCCTCCCATTTCATGGGAGCTGGAGGCTCACAAAAATCAATAACTTTCTACCAAAGTGTCTGTCAAAAGCAATCATGATCATGGCTAGAGAGAAAAAAGTCACAAAAATGCAGGTCTGAAAGCAGACAAGGGGTTAACTCTGCTATTTATGCATCTGATAATTTATAAGAATTATTTGCATTTATTGTCAGCCACTGGACTCACGTAATAGCCCTAAAGCTGCAGAGGGCAAATAAGAGGCACATGAGATGCAGCTGGATGGATACAATAGATTGAACATCTCCAAAGAACTCCCATTAGAGTCCAGTGGGTCAATAAGCCACAAACCAAGAAGGATTTACATGAAAGACCAGAACAGCTGCTTTGGAGCCATTTTATCAAGGCAGGATCTGACTTTAAAACCATGGTGATGTGCAGGTCTTGCTGCCTTTCAAGGTGCCATTTTAGTTTCCAGCAAAATAAATAAATAGTATAAAATTAGTAAAAGGGTCTTAACAGGATCACAATAGGTTTTTTCCTTGATTTCACAGAATAGCTCTCTGAGATCCATTGTATTTCCTACAATGAAACTGAAATTTAGAACAAGACAGTGTCTATGACCTGTGAATAAGATGCACCTTTATTGAGAGTAACAGAGATAAAAATAATTTTTCTACATTTTTTTTACATGGTATGACCAGTGAAGACCTAGGGAAATAGTATGACCTATTTCCAGGTGTAGGCAAACTGGATTGAATCTGTGGCAGGAGGACATAGAGGAGATGCTACTGTACCTCTCCTTCAATTAATTTGCTCAAGGTACCCGGAAATTAACTTCAGCTTAGTTAAATACAGAGCAGCCTCCAAACTCCCCTAATTTATGGCCATGAGGACTTCCTGTGTATCAGCTTCATTCCTTTCTCTGACAGAGCACTGCACTTTTGCAGACAGAAACTTTCATCAGTAGAAGCAATTGGTGGAAAAATAAGAGGGAACCCCCAATTTTATTGACCATTTCTTTTGTGCCAGGACAGTGGTATCAAATGGATGTGTAAAACACCAGGCTTTATCCCCTTTCCCACAAAAACTTCACAGAGTAAAAAAACACCAAAAAAACCTCTGCAAGCAAAACACATAACAAGAAGATCATTGCAGCTACGTGGTAAATCTGCAAAAAGACTTAAACATTAAAAATTAATCTCAAGACTTTATTATTCCTTTGTAACTCAGCACTGCAATGATCTTTGTGTAGTGGAGGGCTCTGCAGTGCTCATGTGTGCTCTCATGCCTCGGCAGAGTGCCATGAATTAAGGATGGAGCGTAAATCTCGCCTTTGAATTTCCTGGCTTTTGTTGGTTTGTGTCATAAACTCAATATTATTCAAATCTCAGGTTTTGTATTTAATATTATTAAATGCCTCCTCATCAATGCCAAGTCTGTAATTGGTCACAGTGAATAGGTGATTAGACAGATAAAGTGCAATTGTGATTGCAAAAACTATCACCAGGTTTGCCGAGGACAATAATTATGTAGCTTATAATGTTTGAAAATATTGCCTAAATCTCCTTCCCACATGTTGTTTGTGATGGAAAACAATTAGACAAAGGATTCTTTTTCTAAGCTGCCTCTGATTCAGATTTGCCTGATGAATGGTCTTTATACCGAACCCAAAGCATTTGTTCCAAGTAAATTATATGTCATTGCAAATGCAAAAGGTCTGCTTCACAATGTTTATTGGGATAAATTAAATCTTCTAAAGATGGTAAACAGAAGGCCTCAATAATGATTCACTTCTGTATAGTTTAAACTGAAAAGGATGTTGCAGTTAGAAGGATGGAGATGAGGCAAACAACATTCCCTGCTTTGTATTAACAACATAAGAGGTACAATAGGGAAATTTAATTTGATACTGATCTACATGAGGCATAACACAGCAACACAGTTTCAAATGCTACTTTTCTAATGGCAGCCTTTGAATTGCAAATTTCCACCAAAACCACCTGATTCATTACTTGAATGCGTTCCCAACCCAGTCAAGGAGTTTCTGTCCCCGCTCCCATCGGGGCAGGAGCCGGCTGTCTATCCTTAACATCTCAGGAGGTGGATATAAAACCCGAGGGACGCTTTCCTCGTGCGAGCCCGCAAGGTGACAGGCACACAGGCAGCCTGTCTAGTGCTCGACAAAAGAGATGCTCCTGCCTTTGCTGCAGCAGCCAAATTTCTGCTCGCAGAAAAGGTCAGATCCTGGAATAGCGCGCAGCCCTTTTGGGAAAGGACACGTCTCAGAGTTGGCACCGCTTTGAAAATGTTCTGTCGTTTCTGTGGGCCCTCCATAAACCCACTAAAAGAAATGGCAATTGTTCCTTTAATGCTCTCAGGCTGGCAGTAGAAAAGTGCTGTGAGGATGGCAGAGCAGAGGAGCCTTTGGCTGAGCACACTATGGCCCCATGAGCACAGGGGGAATCTCCAGAGCCTTTGGCTGAGCACACCATGGCCCCATGAGAACAGGGGGAATCTCCAGAGCCTTTGGCTGAGCACACCATGGCCCCATGAGAACAGGGGGAATCTCCAGAGCCTTTGGCTGAGCACACTATGGCCCCGTGAGCACAGGGGGAATCTCCAGAGCCTTTGGCTGAGCACACTATGGCCCCGTGAGCACAGGGGGAATCTCCAGAGCCTTTGGCTGAGCACACCATGGCCCCGTGAGCACAGGGGGAATCTCCAGAGCCTTTGGCTGAGCACACCATGGCCCCGTGAGCACAGGGGAATCTCCAGCACTTTCTCACTCGGGGTGAGAAAAAAGGGGTGGGATTCAGCCACTCCACCTGTGAAAGGACACCAGGGGCTGTCTGGGAAGCTATATGCTATATTCTCCTTGAGCCTAAAGGGAATATATGTGAACTCGAATGGGTATCAGTTAATTCGTTTACAACCCAGCTTAAAACTGGATTTCAAACAGTTTCTGTACATGTTTGTCAGGTCTTTCTAGTCCCTCCATTAGCTCACTCTTTCAACCACTGTGTGTCTAAATTTCCAGCTCGCTGAAATCTTGTTCACAGGTGATTAAAAACTTTCCTATGAACTATTAAAGTGCCCCACAGAAAATTACTAGCTGATACTCAACCACTTTGCTGCCTCTATTTTTAGAATATTTGTTTCTTTTAACCCAAGTTCTGCATTTCAGACTTTTGGGCTGCTTGCAACACCCCTTGAAAGGTTTTCACCACCTACTTACAGTTCATTAGTATTCACAGTCACAAGAACACCTTTAACTCACATTGATGCACACGCTCCCAGACAAAAGCTCTATTAATGGGACTTCATACCTGATCTCGAGCACATTACTTATTAAACATCCATAAACGTTGAAAAACAAATAAATGTTTGCATGGTACTTGGAGGTGGCATCCAATTTCCTCTTTGCTTCTAGGACACACTCCCCATCCTCCATAGGCTCCAAATGTTCTGCACCTGAGAGGGTTGGCAGGAAGTCAGAAGGGGAGTTTGTAACTTCCCAGCTGTTCAGCAGGGACAGGGCAAAGGGAGTATGGAGCAGAGCAGGTACAGAGGTCTGGAGTCACAAAAAACATCATCAGGAACAGGACAGAGAAGGAGCTTCAGTACTTAAGGTAATGCCAGTGAAATGTAGATAAGCTCATATTGCATCTTCACCTCTGAGGAAGGCACAGACAATATAGACAAGATGAGAGCACTCTCCTTTAGTGCTTCCAGTAGTTTGTAAATAAAAAAATACCTTTGTGAACTCCAGGTTTCCCCCTGCTTTGCAGATGGCCAAAGGAAGCAATTACAGTGTGTACAAAACAGGCAGAATTTTCTTCACAAAACAATTCCCTAAAGTCCTTTATATGAGAACATGCTTTCATTAATGACCTCTTTGAATTTTACTGGTGAGCCCAGCAATAATACACGGGTATTGTTAGAAATGTAAATGTAAAGAGATAAGGAAATTTTCAGGCAAATCTATATTTAATTTCAAAGAAAAGCTGCTCATTTCTAATGGCCCTGTTTGCATGGATATCTGATGGTGAGGCTAGGGGAGGGTCACAGCAGATAACACCTAACAGGATCACTGCATGAAAAACAAATATTTATTTTCTCTTTGTCTCTTTGGGACTCATTTGCATTAAAACTGCAGCTTTCCCAGAGACGGTTAGTGAAAAAAAACCCACCCTAATTTATGCATTTAATATTAGGAAGGCTCTTTGAGACTGAGGTTATATAAAAGCTGATTCCACTCCACATCCTCATCTCCTCACAAAGAACACGGAGCTGAGATGAACGGTTCGGGTGCTCCGTTTGTTGTATACCTCAAATTTGCATTTTATTGCACCTATGTATTTTTATAACTGTATTATAGATCCTATTGTCACACTTGGTTTCTTTCCTGAATTCCAGCTGCTATTGCACAAAGCTATTTGTCACTTATTTTAACCTTGAGCATGCAAAACTCCTCACAGGCTAAAAATTAAGCAAGAGCTTACGTGAAGAGACATTTAATGCATTCAGGCAGTGTTGCCTTACTACCTGAAGCTGTTTTGCATTATCTCTAGTGCTCTCCCTGATCTTTGGCTCTGTAAAAACCTTTTTGTTGTCGTCCTTAATGTCATGAAATTCCTTTCAGAAACTAAAAAAAAAAACCCAATGGTGTGGATGCATTTTACATTGGGTGAGTTTTTATTTGCTGAAGTCTGTTAGACTTGCTGTCAACATGGAATTACAGAATGGTTTTGGGCTGTAAGGGACCTAAAAGCTCACCTATTGCCACTCCCTGCCATGGCAGGGACACCTCCCACTGTCCCAGGCTGCTCCAAGCCCGTGTCCAACCTGGCCTTGGACACTGCCAGAGATCCAGGGGCAGCCACAGCTGCTCTGGGCACCCTGTGCCAGGGCCTGCCCACCCTCACAGGGAGGAATTCCTTCCTGAAATACCACCCAAAACTTCTTCTTTAATTTTAAAGTCATGCTTTAAGCTCTTAGGAGTTTAAGGACACTTTGGGCAATAACTCCCCAAGCCTATTTTGCCCCAGGGATGTTCCCACCAGAGAAAAGGTGGGCTCCCACCTGAACAGGGAAGCCAGAGCCTGTCCCAATTGTTGTGTCCTCGCTTTCCTTCTGTGACAGAATGCAAATACCCAAGGGATGGCTGAAAGCCAAAGTATCCAGGATACTTTGCATGCTGTTTTATATCTGTATTTGTCCCACTGTAAAACTGTAAAATGTGATCCCTCCTTTTTTATTGCCTGCTCTGTTTTGCATGTAGCAAAAGCCAATTCTTTTCCAAACCTGTTTTAAAATTGTTTTAAAAGCTGCACAAGCATTTATTTATTTTATACAAGTAGCAGATTTACTTTTGAGTGACACAAGTTTAAAAAGAGCTAGAATTCAAGTAATGTAGGAGGAGGGATCTCTTGATGAAGTTTTATATGGAACAGCATTTCACATCAAAATAATTACATTTCTATGCTGATTAATGATTAACCTGGTTCTTTGTTATTCCTTTCTGAATGCCAGCTTCAGTACTGAGATAGACTCCCTCTGGAGTCAATAGGAGAAACCATGTGAACGTCAAAAGCCAGAAGTTATCTTTGTCATTAACCTTGAGAAGCACCATCGATTGCTGGCATTAAGTAAGATCTAATGGCCTCAGAGAAACAACTGCTTCAAAAACAATTTTCAAGGCATATTTGAAAATGAGTTAGATGAAGCTACAGGAATATGGCATTACTCTGATTTGGTACAGCTAACTCAGAATTGCTTTGTGATGCAGTTCAGCAAGATTTACTGGGATGATAAAGAAGGGAAAAGTCTCCATGTTACCTTGTTTTCCAATCAAAATTAGCATCTGCCTATGATGCAGAAATTAATAGAAGTAGGCATGTGAGTGCAATGCTGATGCTCTAACAGGAGCATTTTAATTCTGCACTATTCACTTTAGCCCCTCTGTAACTCAGGTATGTTCCAAAATGTGACTTTATGCTTACAACCTGAAAAGAATGAATACATGTTTTCTGTGGGCTTGGGAGATATATAAACATGCTTTGAAAGAGATTTTCATCCCACTTTTTGGGATGAAAGGAATTTGCAAGCCTTGGGAATTTCAGCTGCCCATCAGTTCTTAAAACTAGAGATGTTACTTCTTCAGTAGGTAAAACACCAGTAATTTGAGTATTTTTGAATGAGTGTTTTTGTGGTTTTTGGGAAATACAAAACTGGCTTTCGTGGAGAGTTTTGCACCATTCAGGACAGAGAATATGGTCCCCAACCTGCCTTGGTTGGTGTTTTTATAGGGATGTGTCCATTTAGTTCCTTGGGAGAGAAAATCTTCAGAGGAGACCAGATAAAAAATTAAACTCAAAATTGAGTCATGTTATTGAAATGCTGGGAAAAGAAAATGAAATAAAGGATGTTGTACTGAAATAAAACATCATGTAAAATTGTTCTACTCTGGTGCTTGGCCAGCAGCAAACTGCAGAAATTTAAGTCCTAAGTTCATGATTCTTACTTAGGTAAACAGTCAAATATACAAAGATTTTACCTAAACAAATACTGTAGAGGTGTCCACCCTGTGGTAAACTTGCATGAGACAGACTTTAGTCAAATGCACTCAGCTCTGCCTATTTTATTAAGATGTGACCCTTCTCCTGCTGCAAGCTCATCTCTTACACCATGATTTGCAGCTATTAATTGGTCTCCTCTAAGCTGACTAGCAAATCCATATACTACTGTAATTACCTGAATGTAAAATATTTAGGAAATATCTATCATGCTCTTGGAAGTCTCAGGTCATTGAAAGAAAGCCAATGAAATTGCAAACAGGAGGAAGGGATTGGCTACCAGGTACCTTTCCTCCCCCGCTCCCCATCCTCTTGGCTCTTAGCATTTGTCTCTAGGGCATGACCAAATAGTGGCCATGTGTCATAAAGACATTTATCATGTAATTACAGCTTTAAGATCAGTTTCTGTTGATGTGAGATGATTACTTTGTATTTCACGCCTTTCAGGTTCCCAGCTGGGATTCAGAGGTTTAAGGACATGGGGTATATATTTTTTAAATTTATGAGATAACCATTAATTTAATTAATTGGACCATAAGAGTTCAGTCAGTGACCAAATAAGAATCCTGCGAAAGAGAGAACCAGATGTTTTATGAAGTTTCGATATTTTTGACGTGGATAACTTGGCAAAGCAAAGGCCTTTGTTTCCTCCTCAAGGAACAGAACATCTCTGTGGAGTAAGAAAAATGACACACCAAAGTCATTGCCTGTGAAACCTGACACTGGAATAAGAGCACTGTTCAAATGAGGCTGTTTTAAGCTTGGCTTAAATTGTATTGTTCTTATTTGTTAGCAGTAGCCCAGTGCCATTCCTGTGTGGCTTACATCAATATTGCATTCCAAAATCTGGGCTCAGGCACTGTAACTGAGATTCCTCTTGTTAATTTTGGGACTTTCTGTTGTGTATTTATGTAATTTTGTGTTTTCAAACTGATATCACATTTGAATTATTGTGAGAAGGTCCCTGTCACCAAGGTGATTACAAAGATGCATTTCCAATGTTTTCAATGTTCACTACATCTCTGAGCTTTCCTGAAGATGGATTTCCATTGAGCTCCCATTTCTTCTGATATTGGGGTCAGTTTTCTTGACCATCCTCACAGCTGTTTGATTGAGTATATGCCATTTTAAAGGCTTCATTGAAACCCTTTAAGATTTTAGTGGAATGGGTTTTAGCTTTCTTTCCATTATCTCCCCACCTGAGATGCAGCAGGAAATCCAGGACTCCAGCTGTATCCAAGTTACAGCCAGACAAAATATTTTATGCTTGTCCACTCTTACCAGTTAAAGAATCCAGCCTGGGTCCTGTCCAGAGAGACCCCCCAAATCTCAACATTTACCACGAACAGCTAAACCCATAAATTTTACATTGAGGATAGAGCAAGATGGAATTTCATATCGTGACACAACATTCAGCAAGGCCTGCCTTGTGCTGAGGGGTGAATTGCTGTTCCCTGGCACTGGCAGGCTCACATGGGTGCATGAGACTGGCAGGAATCCAGAGTAATGGATCATGAATTAAGTCCAAAGGCTTCTTCCTGAGGTGGTGTTTGCTGGCAGAGCTCCTCAGCATCCCAAGGCTCCTGTGGATGTCATCAAGGCACTTGCCTGTCGTGCCCCCAGCCCTGGGGATCACAGCCATCAGTATCATCCACTTGAAAATAAAAAGTCACATCCAGCTGTGATGCACTGATGCAGCCACACCTTTCTAACTCTTTTCTTTTTTTAGGGAAGGCACTTTCCTAATGGGAATTATTGTGGAAGCATTAAGGCAAAGGGAGTTAACAAAACTTAAATCAGCATCTATATTTGTCTCGTCTGTCGAAAGGTAAAAATGCAAATCCGGCAGTGGCTGAGGACTGCAGCAGGATGAGCAAGCAGGCAGTGAGATTTACAGTGGAAGAGAACAACAGCAGAAGTGTCATGACAGCAGAGAAATTATATCTGGTCTGATCTGAGGGCACAGGCCTGGCCCTGGCTGTCCCAAGATCACTGCACGCTGCCAGCCAAGCTGTTCTCATGCTTAATTTACAGCTCACAAGGTTCATGGACTGTCTAATGAAAAATCTCAGTGGGAACTTGCAGGAGAACATAGAACAGTCACCAAATTATTCACATTTCTGCAAGGAATGGAGAGTGGCCCAGAGATGCCCTGATGATGACTGGCACAAAAGGTTGATATCAGGGCCTTTATGATCTCTGGATCTCCTTTGGATTGGAATGTTTTACTTAATGTGACACCAGTCCTCACCTTTTGCACAACTCAATGGCACATTTTCAGCAGATCAGCAGTTAGAGAGGTTTGAGAAGCTCCTCTGGAAGCTGGATCCTAACCTTGATCCTGAGTGTTGCCTGCTGTGTGCAGTCACTTCAAGTCGTGTCTGGGAAAAGCAACAGGAATTGCCTTGACTGTTAATGATGTTTACTTCTTTTTAAATAATAAATACGATTTTAAAAAAAATCCATAAATGTCTATTTAGTTTGACACAGGCCTAACAGAAAATAGAATTTTGCTATGCCAATAAATATTATTGTTTACACTTTTCTTTGGTGCCTTTCATGTAAATTTATCTCCATGCATCTTCACTTTAAAATGGTAGTAAAAGATACTGAACCCTCTGTGTCTTTGGAGTGTGTGTAACTAAGAACAATTCTCTTGCAAACCAATTTCCAAGCTCTTTTAGAAGCTGCTACAGAAACATTCCATACAGTTAATATTTAATACCAACATTCCATGAAAAATTCAGCCGCTAGTAAATGGGATTTATTTATTTCCTACCATTTAAATCTCCACTGCTGTGTCCTAAAACTGTTGATGGATAGATTATCTGAAGTTGAAACAAATACTCATTTGTTATGGGCTGGTTCGTGTTTATAAAAGGTGTTTAGGTCCAGAAGTGAACTCAAGCTTATAAAGGAACATGAACATCGTGGAAACATCAGTCCCAAGCTCCTGCTTCTTCTGCAGGGGACAGAAATCAGTACAGTAAGAAAAGACTCCTCAGCAAAAGAGGCAATTCTAACAATTATTGCTTGCAAAGACAAATTCATGCCAGTAAACCCTTCAGTGGTGCAACTTTGGGCCTCTACTGCTCCTTTCTTACATCCTGGCTTTCTTCTGTGCCTGAATTTCTTCTTTCTGTGCCTGAATAGAAATGCATATTTACATTCTGTACTTCTTATTAAAACAAAAGGAAAACATTCCAGCTCGATACCCACATTCCCTGGATTGCTGTCTTCTTCCAAAGGCAATTACACTGTCCACTTAGAAAAGAGGTGTTATAATTCCTCCACATTTTCCATAGAATCAAAATTCACACTTCCTCTTTGAAATCTTGCATTTGCTTCTGTGCGTGTCAGAACCAGGCAGGTACCAGGCTGGCATTTCCTCTGCCAGGAAAATCTCTGGGTGATGGTCATACCCTCATCTTTTTTCTTTTGTTTTGTTATTGTTTTTTGTAGGTTTTTTTTTCTCTCTCTCTCTGCCTATTTTTTTTTTAATAAAAATAACAGAGAAAGAGAGGCATCAAAAGCAATTTTTCATTCCCACATGCGTATGCTGTAAAACCCAGATGTCAGGCTTTTTGTGGTGATGTGATTCACATCACTTCAGTGCGGGGTGTTAGCTCTGCATTTAGTCTTAGCCTGGACTGTAACGAAGGACACCGATTACTCTGGTGATTCCAGCTAAAAGCTGCAGGAGAGGCATTAGAATACAGGAAATGTATAGGGGAATGCAATTTCAAAGTGGATGAAAAATGTGTGAGTGGATGAACATTCAGTGAGGTAATTACCGCTCAGGTTTAGTCCTGAATTTTCTTCTGCCTTACTCTAGGAAGAGCCTAATGGCCAGACCTGAGTTTTTAATGGCAACATTTGGGCAAAAAGTATGGCTATTAGGTGAGCAAATGTAGCACTTTATCCTGGAGGAGCAGAGATAACCTTTGGTGTCAAAAGTAAAGGAGAATCAATTCAGCTTTGTGAGCTGTGAAAGTTTGCAGCGGGAAATCCTGGAATGGTCTCACTCCAGAGGGAGGGGAGGGAAGATGGTGTCTGAGCCTGGCAAGTGCTCAGCACAAAATACATGTTCAGAGACAGTCAAATCCATTGGTTCCAGCCATCCTGGGGAAGTTTTTTTCCACATTCCCAGCAGCAGGGAAAGAGAATCCGTAATTTATGCAAGCCCAAGTAATTCTGATCAAAAGAGGTACAAATGAGCAGCATTTTCATCACCACATGGAATGTGTTTCGTGAGCCAGTTCTTAGATTAAAAATTAGAATTGTAGCACTGGGTGTGTCCTTCAGGTAAAGTGAACACTCCACTTTCTGAAGAAAACTGTTTCAATTAATCTACACAATTAATCTACACAATTAACAGGCTCAGGTCGGTTTCTCAAATACAGTTACTAAATGGGTGGAGTAAGAACAAAATAATTTTTTATCCCAAGGCCGTCCTGGAAAAAGCAGAGGAACTGCCTCTAGTTTTTCCTGTGGAGATAAAATTTATCTTCTAGTCTTTGAAACACCTTCCACTTTTCATAGACATCTTCTAGTGAATCTGCTCTGTCTGCATTGATCAAAATACTGGAGCTGTTCTTTTCTGCATGACATTATCCAGGCATGCACTGAACCATCCAGATCAGCTCTCTCTGTTGGGGAATGGGGTTCAAATTCAATGAAGCAGAGGGAAAAGTTCATCTTGGTCTCACAGATCTAAAATATTTGAGGATAGTAGGCCCTGCATCTTCAGTGAAAAACTGCTGGTTTACTTTTTTCTTTAAAAAAGCCAAATAATAAAGGCATATCAAAATCATAATGGCTCCACTTTTTCACTTTACATAAAACCAGAATATATATTTTTTAATCTTACTTTTAAGTGGGAAAAAATTAGGAGTGGAATGGAGAGAACAATACCTGCTGTGACTCTTCTCAGCTCTAGTTCTGCAAATCAGCCCAAACCCATCTGCTTTCTGCACTGCCTTAATTGCTTGCAAAGCTTTTTATGGCCAGTTTGGACCCCAAATTGCAATTACTGCTGCAGGCTTGAGGCTAACACGAGGGACAAAGCAGAGAGTAATGGGCAGCACTCTGACCCTCCCATCTGATGTGCAGGATGAAACCAGAGCTCGTCTCCTTCCAGGCTCCAGCTGAGGCAGAAGTGGGGCAGGAGCAGGGGGAGCCTTGCTGTGACATGGATTTGGCCTGGGGAGAGGCAGGAGCTCCAAGGTGTGAAGCAGGAGGAGCCACACTCCTGAGATCTGCTGCCCCATGGGAAGTCCTGAAAGTTTGGATCAGCCAGATAAATCCATCCAGATGTGCCTCTAATTTTGAATTTTACTGTATTTTTCAGCAGGGAGATCTGCTGCAGTGACAAACTGACCTGCAGGCATCACATCGGTGATTTCAGGGATATTTATTTCTCTGGTTATTTACCTTTTATTTCTGTGAGCAGGCATTTGATCCCTCAAACAATCCCAATCCAAATGTCCTTAAAGTGAACTGATGTACTGTACTTAATAGCCTGGTGACTTCTTGGATTAGACTGATTGAGCCAGTGATGAATAGGGTAAGTATAGTTAACAGCCATTCTTAAACAACTTTGAGTGCCATTAATTTTGTTATAGGACAGATTAATCTGAAATGTCAGGACTTGCTGTACTAGACCTAAAATTGTATTTTCAAACCAATTTTAACAGATTGTATTTCACTCTTGACACAAAATTCATTTACTCGCCTTAGATTGCAGCTTTTATTGTAATTGTACCAAATTAAATCAGGGCATTGGAACCACAGAAAACTAAGTTGAAGTGATTGGAGGGTAGTTGCACTAAATTTCTTTCTATTTTCCTTTTAATGCATTTTTCTCCTTAAAACAAGACCCAAATACAAAGACATTGCTACAGGTTAATAAGAGATTATAACAGACTTTTGTAGATATGTAAATCATATGGAAATCATAGCCTGACAGAGGACTACACCTTCTCTGTGGATCGTCTTATCTATAGAACAGAATACTTGTTTTTCTTTAACAAATATAGTGTTTGTTTTGATTAAAGTCACAAATTAGATAGTAAAGCCAGTTTGTTTAAGTCAATTTCAAACATACAAATAAAAAGCTATGGCAAAAATAAACAGAAATTAATTCAGACCTCGGGAAGGCAGCAAATAGCATAATTAGCTCTCCTGAAACCTTGGAAATTCAGTTTAAGGATGAGTTTCTGGGCCTTTGAAAAGGGCTATTCCCCCTCACCCCCCCTTCCTCCCTGAAGTAATACATTGCAGATAACAAATAGCTAAATCAATAATCTGCTCATAGGCAAACTCTGCAGCAAAATGTGTTTGGACAGAAGCATTTCTGGAATAATTCTGAATTATGAATAAATTCGTAAAAGTACCAGTCAGTTCACAGATAATTCATGAACTGAAATAAGGGCAAAATTTGTCGAATAAATTATTCACTACAAATAGTTCCTAAGCTCTCCAAAGTACTATCACACTTCATTTATCTCTTGCCTTAGGGGTAGATAAAAATACTCAGAAAAAATTATAACTAACCTGAATTTTTACCTAAAAAATTTAAGCTAGGACATCTTCTTTAGCAGTATTTTTAAGGGTAAGAAACTCGCTCAGCTCCAGCTTTTATTCCTCCTCCACAGAAACTGTATTTTTTGTCAGAAGTCTCTGTTTTTTATCTCACAATCAGACAATGCGGTCAAGAAAGAGCAGTAGATTTTGTGCACCAAATTAGTCAGTATCTAATGGATTTTCAAGATTTGCATTCAGAAAAGAATTTCATTGGAATCGGAGAATCCTGGAATGGCTTGGACTGGAAGAGTCCAAAAGTTCCGCATTAGAGGGACATCAGCACAGGTAATTCCTGGTAGCAATATCAGAAGTATTAAAAAATGGTTTTTCTACTCTGTGCGGAAAAGGAAAGGAAAGGAAAGGGAAAGGAAAGGATAGGGGATGGGACATAGGACATGGGAAATGTTATATTGGGTTTTCCTCTCAGACTCCTGAGAAGGGAGCACCCAGAGAAGTGAATGAACATACAGAAAAGTTTTGTCTTGTTCTCTGAGGTCACATTAAATTATAGCAACCCCAATCTGCAGCCTTTCCAAATGCCACCAGGCCAATGGTCCCTGACAGAGCCCAGCACATTCTCCAGGGGAACAGCTCGGTCGGCATTTAACCGAGTGCCCGGCTCTCTTTGCTTCACCAAACAAAAACTAAATTAGATGGGTCAAACATTGTCGATCTAATCTCACTGTGAACTGAAAACAGAGGAGCTCTGCTGCCACCAGAGCAGAGCAGAGCCTGCCGTGACCCCGCCATGAACTGGAGGGGATGGGAGATCTCCAGCAGGTGCAGCCGGGGAGGACTCAATGTCGCATTCAAGTTTATTCTTTGTACGGTTCTGAGAAAGGCAGGATTGTGTTTTGAATCCAATACCCTGGGGCTTTCACTTGCTTTCTCACAATTACCTGTGCGAGAAGAAGGAGGGGGGGAAAAAAAAGGGAAAAAAGAGAGAATTCTTCTGTGGCATAGCAGGAATGGTCAAGGGCAGTTCAGATTAAAGACCATGATTGGCACAGGCTGCAGAGAGGCCAAGCCAACAAAATAAAAAATAGAACCATCCTGTTTAATAGAAACAAATTGCTCTCCACTTCTCCCTGACACAGATAGTGGGGCCATTTGTACCTGCTGCCCTTTGTTGGGAACAACGGCAAGGAAATGTACTCGTCCTGAGCGGAATAAAATTCTTTTTGTTGCATTTGACTATCTCGGCCCACAGAACAAGCAGGGCAGTTAAGTAGTTGAGCTTCCTTGTACATTTGTTTGATTAAAGGTCTGTAACACTGGCTCAGGTAGAAACAGCTCAGCTGCGTGGAGCAGCAATGAATGAAAGGCTTGTTAGGGAGCAGCCAGCGAGACACGGCGGAGCTGCCTTCGGAATTACCTCTGAATAGGAGCTTGTTGTTTTGCTTGTTCCCCTCAGCATGGAAGGACAAAACTGTACATTTGAAATGACATGCGATGAGATCTGGGCTGGTTTGCATGTGTATATTGGGAAAACTGCTAAAAACCAAGGGCAGCTCTTTTGCAAGTCAAGCCATGAAAACAAATCTCCTTCAGATGTCCCCGAGTGCTCCAGGTAACATTAGCATTTCCAAAGGTCGGAGTGGAGAGTGTTAGAGCATATTTATGAACTGACCAAATAGAAGGTCTTAATTTTGATCGTAAAAGGACTGGAGGAGATCCAACCAGCTGCCTAAATTATAAAAAAAAATTAAATCCAGGGTTTATTTGTATTATTTTCTGATCTTATAGGGACATGGCTATGAGTGGCAGATTTCTCACAGTATAAAAATGATTCCAGCTTTAGCAATATCAGTCTCCCAGGTTCAGCAGTAGCTGGTCCAGCTGCCTCCACCTCCATCAGCTCCCATCACATAAAACTCAGTTGTCAGCACACAAAACATTCATCTATTTTGTTGAAGTGATGCTGCAGTGAGTTTATGAATGTATGCACATACATACATATCACATATGTACATATATACATTACTTTTCTGGTGCTCTTTAAATGCTGCCTGGATTCTTCTCTCACTTTTGGTGTGTAAATGGACTGAGTAAGAAATTGCCAGTCAAATGTCTGATATCACAACTAAGAGGCAAAACAACTCCTTGCAACATGTAGGTTACAAACAGAAAGCTTTAAAAATATATTTCTTTAAACATATTCTGTGCTATTTTAGGAGAAAAAACTAATACATGATGCACACTTGAAATTAGGAAGACTTTAAAAACTTAATCTGTAAAAGTTAGTAAATCAGCTCTGTGTGCATAAAGAAAGTACCATATGGACTCATTCAAATGTCTTGCACAATTTAAGATTAAATTAAGCCAAGCTTTTTGTTAAGATTTACAAGGTTTAGTTATTATTACTGTTTTTAAAACAGAGGAAAGCTTTCCTTCAACATTTTACTTGGCATTTCTTCCTTTGGCTTGTCAAGAAAAACTGGACAATTTTCTATTTTTTCATGTCTGTATTTCTGTAAATAGGCACATAAGAGAACAGAATCTATAAATCATCATGGATTGTAATATTGTAATTCTGGAATTTATGGTCTGCTGGAATAGGATGTTCTAGGAATTACCAGCACCAAATGGGGCAGGGAGCCTTTGGATCTTTCTGGCATAATGGACGTATAAAAAGGGTAGGAAGCACTGCCAAATTTTGGTGCTTGATGGAATGTGACCTGGAAAAGTGCAGGACCATGTTTAGCAGATCAGTCTGATATTCTGTGAGGGAGACTCAGAGTATAATACACACTTAATAACAGAAAATTTTTGATTCTATAAAGAGAAAGCAACTAAACCACTAAAGAAGGAAGACACATGGGAATGGGACATTTTCCAAAGGACAGGTATTCCTAATGCCCTTAGGGCTCTGATCCATACCTGGAGGAGCCTCCCTGGATGTCAGCTCTATAGCAAACTGCTCTGAGGGTATCTTACACTTTCAATGCATCCTTGTGAGACTCTCCTCTCTTTCGTTCACCTAAACTCAGAGTCCTCATGCTCTTCGGTCCCTGCAGAAAATATAATCTGTAGCACCCACTCTTCTTTTTTTTCAGGAGCATTTCCTTCATTTCACTGAAAACCCATTTTTTTTCACTCTAATTTCTGGATAGGAAAGGCCTTCCTTCAGAATTATACCACAAATGCAAACTAGAAAACCACACAGCAAGGAAAGCAGGAGGTAATTTTGGCATGTTTAGTTGCTCCTTGCACCTGCAGCAAGACAGGGAAAAGTTCAGAAGAAAATAGAGGGATGCCAAAAGAGGAGTGATGGCATCACAAGCCCCTGTTAAAGAAACAAATCTCTCTTAGATTTTCACCCCAAATCAATGCTCATTTTGAGCTGATTTCATGTTTACAGAGCCTGATTGAAGGGCCCCTATCGTGGCCACAGTGAATTTCATTGGAATACAATGCTGCCTTAATGAAGCAAGGCACACAGATAATGGTGATTTGGTTGGGCTCAGAAATGGATAATTTGTTATCAAATCCTTTAATAGTTCATGCTGAAGCTTCTGTCATTACTTGTTGCTCCTCTCAATCTTTATTATGACAATGCCTTTAAAAATGCCTGGGTAGAAAAAAGTGCCCATTAATCCTTTCAAGGAAAGGCCGCCGGTACCAGATTAAGTCAAGCTGGCATCTGAAACTATTCTTTTCTTTATGACACATAGTAAGTGGTGGGTAATCCACATCTTAATCTCCTTGTTGCACAGCTTGGTTTATGGTAACCGATACTCCTGTGACTGCTGCAGGCTCCTATTGTGTTACCTTGGGCAGGCAGCTCTTCTTCCTGTTTTTTCCCCCTGGAATGTCTGATAAAGGCACCCTTGAAGTTGACCCTAGTCTCTTGAGAAAGTGCTTTTCAGGGAAAATGTGATTTCTTTCAAGTTGTATTGAAGTTAACTTTTGGGTTTTCCCCTGAGCAGAGCCTCGGACAATATTTCTGCTCTCCTCCAACACATGAATTTCATTGCTACTTTTAAAAGAAAAACTTTAAAAGAAAAACTCTTTTGAATTCTCTATTCCACTCCAAACTTTCTCTGAGCTACATTTATACTTCGTGTCAGTGCTTAAGTGTGAAGAACAAAACTAAGGTGCTGCAAGAAGTGAAACAAGTTGACCAGTACATAAAAATTATAAGTTCCAGATATTTTAACCTGAAATGGTGTTTCATACAACTGTGTAAGTGATGCAATATTTTGAACAGTTTTCCTGACTCGATATTTAAAAAAATCCCCCTTTCCCTGCTATGGAAACAGATATTTGCTACAATTATTAATTTAAAGATGAAGAAAACAAGGCAAGGTGATGTAATAGTTCCTATCTGAATTTCTTCAGTGCTATTTCCTGTTCCTAAAGTGACTGGAAAAACTGGAGCATTTTAACAAACAGTTGCAATAAACACGTGTCCTTATTTTTGGTATTTAATGGCATAAGGTCACTCATCCTCCTTTTCCAGAGGATGAATTCCTGATGTGCTCCTTCCAGCAAATTTAAATTTTAATAAATTTTATTAAAGGGAGAGACATTACAGATAATTCTGGAAAATACATCAGGAAAGCAAATAGAAAGCTCATGGATGAGGTCAGTTTTTGGCTTCAGAACAATTCTACTCCACTGCCTGGATGCTTCAGAGCCATGCAGGGAATGGCAGAATCACAGAATAGTTTGGGTTGGAGTACAGCAGAGGAATGTTTCTCTGGCATTTTGGACAATGAAATATCACAGTGAACTTTGTAAGAAGTTCTTGACTCCAGTGCAAAATATTTCTGAAAATTTCTATGAAGGTACAAAACCACAGTGATTTGATTAAAACACCCAAATTCTTAAAAATATTATTTTTCAAGTAGAGTCATTCTGGATGAAATAAAATGTTTTACCTTAGAGTTAAACTAAAATGCATTCTTCCATTTGCTGGAATAGAGTGGGGTAAGACTTTGTGTTTAAATATCTGCTGAAGAATGATAGAGGTATGTAACTAAAAGGACGCATTTCAAAGACCCGTCTGAATTGGGGCCCCTAAAAGAATCCTCTCAATATTAAATTGCCAGGTCACAAGAGAGAAAAAAAAAAAAAAAAAAAAGAGAGAGAGATATTGTACATCAGATTTTGGAGCTCATAAAGGTTTTTATAAAAACTCAACATCTTGATTTGTGTTCAGCTACTCCAAAGTTCACATATTTCTTATGTGAACTTTGCTAGGTGCAGTAATTTTCCTCTCGCTCAGGCTGTATTGGTTCTGCTTATTCAGATCTCATTAATTACAGGAAACTGGACTCATGCTCACATATCCCATTCACCCATCCTGCCCTCAGGCCAGTCAATTTATCTGGCATTTAATGAGGAGTTTTAGATTTTGCAAGTTATCAGAAGTGGGCTCTGAAAGTGTTAGCTCGTGAATTCTAAATAAATGGGCTACTCTGGGGCTTGTTTCAAAACAGACAGCACAGCAGCTCCTCAGTCTCTGTTAAATGAGTATAAAATTCTCTGCAGGGTCATTCCAAAGGTACTTTTTTGTTGTTGTTCTTTGAGAATATTACCACTATCAGCATTAGCCTCTTTCAGTTGTGTGAGGACTTCATACATGCAATGATTATTGTTTTGGGGTAATTTGATGTATCAGTGTTTTGTACCCCCACCCCCCAAGCTGAAGGGGGTTCATTTAACAGCACTTCCAGCAATAACTTAGTGCTGGTTATTTCATATCCATCAGGGTTAGCCCATGTCCAGGGGTAAATGAAGGCCATAACAATCTCAAACACACATCAAAATCTCTTTCAGGTGTGTCTGAAATGTCTATTAAATGCATTAGCACCATGCTCTTTGAAACAACCTTAATTTCAGTTTGAAAAACCAGCCTTTGGGTACCTGGAGTGGCTGACTCTGTGTCTTCTCAGGTACCTGAAAGATGTTTGGGATTTAGAGGCAAGCACGTTTTCCACTGTGAATCTCACTCTCACAATTAACAGACACTTAATTCTCTTATGTAGACAGGTTCCTGTGTTCAGAGACTTCTCTCAAGTCTCTGGGGAAGGTGAGGGATGCTTGGCATCCATCCCATGGTATTCTTCTCCAGACACAAGTGCAAAACCTCTCCTCTTTTGGGGAAGGGCAAGTTCTGTGTCCTTCCCTCCATCCTCTGTTGGAGAGATTTAACCTGAGTGGATTGGAATGAACACCTTTAATTCCTCCCACACTTTCCAGAGAAACGGTACCTTTTTTTTTTTCCCTAGTAAAACCAATAAGAAAATAAGAAAAATGCTGCAATATTTAAAAATGTGTTTAGTGTGAGGCCCAAGGCTCTGCTGCGATGCACACAGTCACACACTCTGGAAACAACAGTGTTGCTTTTGTTGCCCAAGTTCAGTCCAGCTTTTCACAAGATGCTCTAACTGAGCAGTTTAGCAGACATTAACAATTTCCTGTTGTTACATAACATTAGTTACTGGTAAAACAGCCCCTCTGGACCAAAATCAAGCCTGAAGCCTTTTTCAAATCATCCAGTATGATCCTAGGATAAAAAACTTCTTTTCAGTACTTGTAAATATGTGCACAGGCATGTGTTCTATTTTTGTTCTGGAAGAAGAGCTGGTTTCACCTCAGCTCTGTGCCCAGAAGAAGATTGCCATCTATAGATAACTGTCCCCAACTGCATGTCCCTCTGTCAGCTGGGCTGGGATGTCATCGAGGGAGGGGGACATATGCTGTGCCCTCCTGGGCTGGGATGTTGGGATGTCACTGGGAACACAGCTCATGCCAGTAATGCTAATTCATATATAAAAGTGGCAGCTTAAACATGGAAATGGCTGATTTTTTATTTTTTTTTTCCTAGTAATGCAAAACCACTGATAACAATTGTTGCCACTCCGGGAATATTTCAAGTAACTTGCAAACGTGCTCTGATATTCCTTTCCATTTACTTGTGTTCTCCTCTTGGGCAGACAATGTGAAAAAAATACGACCAAAAGGGGAAAAAAATATAAAAATCCATGGCATTCCTGAGCCTTGCCCAGTTTAGAGAGCAAAAAGCTGAAGAGGTTGGATATCGCTGGGTCTCAGATGATCTGCAGGTGTAATCTTCAGGTAGAAATAATTGTTCCAAACTTATGAGCTGTTCCATGAAAACAAGGAGAAGAAAAAGGAAGGAATATAGTTAAATCCACACAAAAACATTGAGCATTTGTACACACACATACACCCAGACAAAAATTATTTGTCATTTAAAAAACACATTATGGCTTAAAATCAGTATTTGCTTGACCATTTGCTTCTATAAAGTGGAAATATTTTCTTCAAGTATTGGCAAGTCAAAGATTTTCCCCAGGACACCGAGTTCTAGAAAAGCAGGCTGGGAGTGGCAGGAGCAGCTTGAACCATAAAGGGAAAAAAAATATAAGAGTACATTTTAAATGCAATATATTTTGAATGATCTGGTACTAAAAAAATAGTGACTTTTACTCTCAGCCAATTGGAACTTTTCAGAAAAACTCTCTTTGCCTTCTGGCTAAATTTGGAAAATTTCAGAATAAGCTACTCCAGTCTAGAATTAGTATAATCCAAAGATGATTATTTCAATGGGACGTGAAAAAACCTTGTGTATGAAGAGAGGACTCCATACAACTAAGTGTAAAAACTATTTCTAAAAGAGCATTTAAATGGAATAATTTTAGTTTAAAAAGTGCCTGTTGCAAGAACAAAGTACCCTTTTACTTGCCTTTGATATTCAGCCATAAGGCAGCAATATCTGAAATTTGTGAAATGGTCCAAGCTGAATACAAATCAAATTACTTTGGTCTTGTCAATCTACCAAATCTTTCATCTTTTCCCTGGTCGCCTTTTCTTGCTACATTTCCTTTATCTCTGCTCGCAGTTTTAAGAAGTGAATGGCAAAGAGTCATCTCCAGTTCATCTGAAGATAAAACCCATTAAGCTGTTGTATTCACATTTAATTAATGTTTTCCAACTCTCATTTCCTATTTGCCTCCTGAAAATCTTGCCTAAAGTGCTATGTGCCAAATAAAATAACTCAGGTAAGGGATATCTGATCCAAATGTTTCACAGGAGATGACTGGATAAGATAACTCTAAGGAGTTGATCATTTTTATTATTTGTGGACAGCCCTTCTAGCTGAGTTCATTCTCTGCAGACAGACTCTTATCCCTCAGGGATGAATGCTGCAAACTGAGCCTCCCCTTTTATTTTTCAAGCGTTGTCCGGTGCTGATACAATTGCACTTTTATCTTTATTAATTCACAGGGTGGGCAGTTACCCCGATAAATCAGGGGCTGAAATGAAATGGAGAGCACCCGTTTCTGCACATCAGGCCGCGCTTCCTACAGCTTTGTAAACATTAATCCAAGCAAGGAACAGGCTGGGAAAGAGGGAGATTTTCATTCTGTGGGCACACAAGGCTCGTCCTAGAGGTGACAGAGGTGGCCAGGGACAAGGGGTTGGAGTTGTATCTCCAGAGCTGGAGCTCCCCACACTCCCAGCCCTCAGTGCCAGCATCCCATGGAGCTGGGGCATGGAATCCTCCTGGGCAGAGAATACCTGTGTAGTTACTGACCTTGTTTGTGCCCTGCTGCTGCTGCTGGCACCGAAGCACAAGGGAGAGCATTGAAGCAGCCAGGCAAAGGCAATGTCTGGGGAGGGGGGAAGAGACACCGGGGATGGAGAGCTGGGATTAAAAGCCAGAGCAGTGGGGAGGGGGGCAGCCAGCAGCCAGCAGGGGTAATCTCAGTCTGGGATCTAGGCACGGCCCAGATGAAAGAAAAATAGCAGGTCTGAGTTTTGTATTGGAATATTTGTTGCAGTGTGGCTCAAAGTGAGCGGTTCTGCTGTTTTGTGTTCGTAGCAGGGTCCTCCTTGGAATCTCTGGAGTCAAAGGAGGGCAGGAGTCAGCTATAAAATATAAAATGTTGGTGACAACAGTAAGGAGAGTACTGCAGAATGGGCAGAGGACTCATGAAAACAACATAAGGACAAAATATATTTATATGCGTATCTGTGCATGCACATGCACAAAAGGAGCATGCTTGCAATGCTGAAGATTTTTTTTTTTAGCTCTCACTGCCAACTATTTTCACAGTTTTATTGCTATATGCTTGAGCCAATCACACAGAATTAGGGCACTGTTAGGAAATAATCCGAAATTCCCCCCCCTTCCCCCCTTATAAAATAACCCTTCAATTATCTCTTCTCTTTATATTTAGGAATCTTAATTCTTTTGCAAGCAGGAAATGGACAGATTTGAAAATACCCAGTTATAACGAGTAACCTGCAAGGATTTTTTTCATCATCCTCAAATATTTTTCCCCCAGTGATCACTGCTGTTTATATTCTTTATAACACATAATAGATTTTAATGTGAATTCTTGCTACAGAAATTTTTCACAGCATTAACTTTATCACTTAACCTCTGTGCAGTAGAATCACATTGAGTTGCCATTTGTCCACATTTTATCCATTAAATAAGAAACACTAGGCCTTTAAAACACAGCTAAATACTGCCTAAATTATCTGGTCTTTAGTTTAATACTGCTTATATGCTGTAATAACAGAAAACCCAAACCATCTTTTTTCAAGCTGCTGGGTCAACAAATTTCTTTTCAGAGCACAGGATTTTGATGTAGGGAGTAAATGTACACATTCTATGGTGGTGCCTTTTTTCACCCTGTAGAGAGGTTCATCCCAGATTAAGCTGTGTTTTCTGACCTTGCAGAACTGACAGCATGATTTAATAGCCATTAGAGAAAAATGTCCCCAACTTTCCTCTGACTTTTGCGATTAAATATTCATTTCTTGGTGGATTTGCCCTGCTACATTGCACAGCACAGCTAAGCTGAACAAATTGCAATGATGTGCGTGAAATCCCATTATAACTAGTGTTAAATCCTGGTTTAACAACTGGAAATTTTGCTGCTGAGCCCCAACCCTTCCTAGCCAAGGAAGCAGCATCTTTTAGGAGGAATGGACCACTCTTTGTCATCAAAGCCCTGTTTGGCAATGGGATGGAGCAATTCAGCTGTTCACTGGAGCTGGGTACCTCAATTAGCTCATGTACAGTTAATTAAGCACAATGAGTTCTCTGTCCCATTTATGGCAGTGCAATGTTCATGAGTGTTGGGTCGTGCCCCTTTTGTGCATCACCCAGCCTGCAGAAGGCCCCAGCTCCATCCCTGCCATTGCTGGGATCTCCTGCTTGCCCAGCAGCTGGGAATCAATGCTGTGTTCACATGGCTCAGGTGTGCCACCAGAATTCCTACCTCCTGTCCAACAACAAACTGCTGTCAGGTCTTTGGAATCAACAGGGGGAATTATTGAGAGCTCCACGCGGTGCTGCGAGGTCATTTCAGATGAAGGGATCAGTCAGGATTTCATAAAGTATTTATTTAGCTGACAAAGGAATTCCCAACCTCCCTTTCATGTACGTTTGAGCTGATGCTAAGTTTCCGAGACAAGGCTCCGATTGTGGCTGTCACCAAACAATGACATATTTCTTTTCTTCTCTTAAATTCTCTGTATCATTCTATATAAGAGGGCAATTTGTCTGTCATGCAGCTAAAACAGGGCCCACTCACTGCCCTCATTAAACTGACAGCACAGTTATTAGCAGTAAACGAAGCCAACAGGCAATGAATTTAGCCACTGTTTTATGGCGAGCACCAGTGAGATTTTTTCAGTAATTAATTTGATAAATATATTAATTATGAATTGAGTTGACAGTACAATCAGATTGTCAGCCTTCCAGACAGGCTCTTGTGATAAGTAGCTTTGTGATGAAGTGGTCGGGTTTCAGTACCTGTCATCCTCCGGTGTCAGTCTCTTATCACTGTCCCGGCCATTCACTCTGTAATTTCCTGTGTGTTGTAATTAAATGGTGGCTTTCTGATTGGAAGTGACTCCTCAAACTTAATCTCTCATTCTCTCAGAATATATTGTTTAAAAGGAAAAAAAAAAAAAAAGGCTCTTTGTTTCGGTGGCTTTTAATGTTAAAAAAGGAGCTTTTAATTTCATGTTTGGTTATTGCCCCAGTGGGTGTTTGGGAGTGTTACCTTTGCTCCTGGCATCAGATGGGTGAAGCAAGTGGTGGCAGAAGGAGACGAAACCATGGGGAAAGGTCAGACTGTTCCCTCTCCTCCAGCCCCAAGCAGGGAGCAGCCCAGCACAGCCTGGAGGACTTTGGGAAGGGTCACTGCCTGTACTTCTTGCCAGCTTTTCTTTTTTGCCTTTTTTTTTTCCTTTAAGAAATTAATTAGGAACAGTGCCTGAGGTCATTTGGCTCAGGAGATACATGTCAAGATAAGATATTTCAAAAATACCTCCTTAATAATTTAATATCAGATTGGAATTTGGAAGCATGATAGAGGATTGTTTAGAATTGCAAATTTAAGCAAGTTAGGAAGAACTCATAGAAAAGAAAACAAGCAGCATCTATCAGGATGAGTTCTTCTGTTGTTGTTTAAGCCTATCAGAAAAACCCCAAACCTGCAGAGAATATTTACCAAATGCAGCAGATGACTCTGCATCCAGTTGCCTCATGTTGGAGGCAAAGGGTGGCTATGGGATTGGGGACTTCTGCTGATCCTATGGAATCCTGGGGTCCAGTTGTTCTTTAACCTTGAACAACTCAGGATGACCCAAGCCAGCAAAAACTTCAGTGTATGTCAGATTTTAAGCACATGGGCACAGGTTAAAAACCCACCACCACGAACGTATGTGTTTAATTTTAATTTTCTACCATGTCCTGAGCTGTATCAGGAGCAGTGGGATCAGTAGGTCAAGGGAGGGGATTCTCCCCTTCTGCTGTGCTGTGTCCATCTCTTGGCTTCCAACATCAGAAGGACGTGGACCTGTTGGAGTGAGTCCAGAGGAGACCATGAAGATGCTCGAAGGGCTGGAGCCCCTCTGCTCTGGAGCCAGGCTGGGAGAGCTGGGGATGTTCACCTGGAGAAGAAAAGGCCCTGGTGAGATCCCAGAACCCCTTCCTGTGCCAAAAGGGGCTCCAGGAGAGCTGGAGAGGGACTGGAGACAAGAGATGGAGTGACAGGATACAGGGAATGGCTTCCCACTGCCAAGGAATTGGATACAAGTAGAGTAGCAGTTAGATAAGACAGTTGGATGGGATAACAGGAAGAAATTCTTCTCTGTGAAGGGGGCGAAACCCTGGCACAGGGTGCCCAGGGAAGCTGTGGCTGCCCCTGGATCCCTGGAAGTGTCCAAGGCCAGGCTGGATGGGGCTTGGAGCCACCTGGAATAGTGGAAGGTGTCTCTGCCCACGGCAAGAGTGGAATGAGATGAATTTAAAGTCCCTTCCAGCCCAAACCACCCTGCAATTCTATGATTTTTGCAGCCATGTGCTTTAATTTTAAGTACATACACAGGAGTACTTCTGTGGGGAAACTCCACGTGCAGGTGCTGTCCATGTGTCACATTCCTGACCCAAACCAGGGCAATGTTTTTATCAATATCCCATTTTCCACAGGGCAGAGCATCACCAGAAACTCACCAAATCATCACTGAAATGTGAGCTGGTCTCTGCTGGAGCTGGCACTGCTTGTCCCAGCTCTGCCACCAGCATACTGCACCCTTGGATCTCCAGGTCTCCCTGAGCATGGTTCCTGGAGGAAGTTCAAGACCTTTGCTAAAGCTGCACTAAGGGACTCAAGGCTATGCTATAAAATGACAGGTAAATCAGAGCCACATCCTGACAGTCAAAGTGAAGCCCCAAAAATGTTCACCAGAGCTGACACAGGGACCCAGTGCCAGGATTTGCATTCTATCCTATAGCCCCAAGCCCTGCAATGAAGCATTCAGAACAGTCTTTCTCAACTTCTCAACAGGGACAGTCTTTATGGATTATTTAAACATAAAAATATACAGCTTTCTGGAAAAGAACCATTTTAGCCCTTGGGGACTCCTAGTAGCTGTGGTGTTGTAGGAAGATCTATAATTGAGGATGCTAATACTGATATGCTATTGTTTGAGAGAAATTTTGCCAGGCATGAGCCCATAATGGAAATTATGTCTTCAAAGGATCAATTTAAAGGCTCTATTCTATCATTTTACTGATTTGTAGATGCTTCCAAACTACCATCCAAAGCAAGCATCTACTCCATACTGGTGGAGAGATTACTACTCACTGTTAAAGATGTTTTAAATTTTGCCAAGTATTTTATTCCAGCCAATTCCCATAATCATGTCAAAAACATATTTTAAGCAAACCAGTTTCTTTATGAAGCACCTCTCCCTACAGCTGATAACCCAAAATGAGATTATTGCTTACTAAAACCACCACCACCAAAAAAATCTTAGTTAATGCTAATTAAAATGGGTTTAATTGTCTTTTAAAATCAGTATGTGCCTATATTCTTACTTGGAGTAAAACATGTAATGTCTTTGCCTACAAGCAAATCTTCCATAATGGAATTGCAATTTCTCAGTAAGCATTGAGTTTTCTTGTTACTGGCTGTGTTTGGAGTTTTATGGCCAATGCTCTTGATTTCTCACATAGCATAAGGCAGTACTTCCAATAAAAAATTTATGTGATGGTTCAAAAATGGTAAGAAAAAAATAATAGTATCTGACACACTTGTAAGGGTGATTAGGTATCTCTCTCAGCAAGCTGAATAATTTTCTTCTAACAGCTTTTTCCATGTATTAAATAATGTCAAGTTGTTCCATATTCTCACTTCCTTACTTTTGGGGCTGTCACTGATGCAAGTTATCCCTGAGTCAAACTATGGAGGAATTGCAGCCCCATAGATTAATTCAGAATCTGTTTTTGCTTTATTTATGGCACGTTTTTTCTCTTAAACATAAGCTTTAACTGCAGAGCAAGGTTTGCATTCTGGTAAAAGAAAAAAAGTGACTTATTCCTCAGAGTAAGACTGGGGCAGGCCTGCAAGGAAATACATGTTTATCACGTCTGAAAAATTCCAAACCAGACTGATTATGTGTCACTTTATCAAGTGCTGGAAAAATATTACAGGAGAAGAATTATGGGTGTATTCCTGTTCCCACCAAAGCCAACCTTTAGCAGCAGCTCCCAAAGCATCCCCTGTGCTCCCCAGCTCCGGGTGCAGCATGGCACTGCCAGCAACCCAGGCTGTGAGGAGATGGTAATTATTCAGCAAGGAAAATGCTCAGCATTTCCTGAGCAAGCCTTTAATCCTAGTTTGAAGTCATTGCTGCCATTGTCAGGTCCAAGTGGAAACTGTGGTGCTTTTGTGCATCTGTCAGACGCCGCTGCTTATTACGGAATCAGGAATGATAAATATGCCGAGCGCTTTGATGTGAGTATCAGCCTGAACTCCTCCAGTGCTCAGGTAGAAAGCAGCTGAAGCTATTGTTTTCATCTTGCATGAAAGGTTGAACAGATGCTTGAAAATAAATAGGACCTGATAAAATGATAAAAATCCTGGGATAAAGAGTGTGGCCTCTGTTCCCGGCGCCTGCTGTGCGCCCGGGCCAAACCCGAGCAGTGGATACACAGCTCAAAGGCTGCACAGAGCTGTCCCCTCAGCAACAGCAACACGCAGCCACAAGAGCAATAAAAATCCACCTTGTCTGTCCAGATTAACTGCTGATCTTCATCTTCAGATGGCTGAGAGCACAGAGGTTTTGCAACATCAGCTCCATCATGCTCACGGATGAGGTGCAGGCCTTCCCTGTGAAGAGAGGGATTAGAGCAGCCAGGCCAGCCCCGAGTCCAGCTCCTGCATGAGACACACACCTGGCAGGTCTCTTTCTGCCTGTAATTAAAGATCCAAAACAGTCTTGAGGCACCCAAAGAGAAGTAACCTAGAAATTTGCTGTTTCTATTTTCATCTGCATAGGTCCAAGCTGGGCTGGGGAGCGTCCCCTCAGCAGCTCTGAGTGAGGAAGAACAAAGATCAGATGAAAATAAACATGCTATAAACATGCAGAGATCTCTCTCTCTTTGGGGAGCATCGGGATGTGTGTAAATTCAGCTTCTCAAATACTTGATCCTTCTACAAGGCTGTCTGCAACTTTCCTTCTTTTATTTTCCACATCTTCATTTGTGCTCTCTGGAGCCTTGGAGCAGCCAGAGCCTTCCAGAAGTCCTTGTGATGAGGCAGGGACAGCAGTTACCCATCCTCATCCTGCTGAATGAGCCACTTACCATTGCCATTCCTCATTAATTAAAGGCATTAACAGCAAATCTCCAAGATTTTGCCTCTTGGCTAGAGCAAAATGGACAGTTTGAATGCAAAGTGTACAGTTTGATGGTCTTTAATAATGCTTTCAATGAGGCACGCAAGGTGTGAGGAGGAGCTAATGCTGGTGCTGAAATTGCCCTGTAGAAGCAGCCTCACCTCCTGTTGCTTCTGTGCTCATGTTTCTTAAAGCAGATGATGAGTTTCTTAGAGTATAAATTCTGTTTTTTCCAAAGTCCAACAGCTGAAATCCCTTTTTGCCTAAAACTGTTAATAAATGCTTTCCATCTTATGAGTAACAGGTCAGCAGCCGTTCTGACCACAAAAAATGGATCAAGACAACTTCTCAAACATGCTGTGTTGTCTGATTTTTACATTATAGTCCTAAAATCTCTGTCTCCTGCATTATTTGTAATCTGTGGGACATTATATCAGTGTGCAACTCACCTACACCTCTCTGCCATGGGAGTTTTTCCTGGGGAGAACAGTGGAAGTACAGATGGAGAACCATCCATCTCCACCTTCCTGATGGTTAGCAGCAGCATGTACCCAGAAATCCTGTGAGCTCTGATCAGGGGTCCTTGGAATGAAATTTCAGGCCAGTGGTGCTACAGGGAGGAAAAAAAAAAAAAAAAAGGCACAAAATGAAAAGGTTTTCTCATTCTTTATTACTAGCCATAAGCAAATTAATGTAATTGTCTCATTTAAATGAATGCATTTTCGTTCTTATCATTTTCTAATGAGGTTTTATTTCCTGAGGAGATTGGCTGAATGTTCCACTCCACTATGGAACAAATAGGAAAACATGAGGCAAAGAATAGGAAACTCAGGGAGGAAAAGGTAAGTCAGAAGATCTGTAAAGAAAAAAAATATATCACCCTGAGGTACTGGTCCACAAGAATGCTTTACAATAGCTGAGCACAAAATCAATTCAAAAATACAGTAGATCACAACCCATAAATAACATGTCCAATCAGAAAAGTGTGAGGGGAAAATGACAAAAGGAGAGAACATTCTCTGAAGGGGCACTGAGGAGGTGGGGTGAGGAAAGCTGGCTTGAATAACCCCTCCACTGAGCCAAATCCCAGGATGGAGAGAAGGTCACTGGCATCCCCTGTTCTTGACTAATCTGCTTTAAAAAATTATAATCTCACTGCACATCCAGCAGTGAGCGACGAATGCAAGGTTTCTTCAATCATGGTAAACTAAAATACAGTTAAGGAGAACTACCAAGGTTAGGTTTTAAAGACCATAGCAAATAAAACCCATTACAGTCATGTTTACTGATCCTCTGAGAAACAGGAAGATATTATTTAACACGGTCAGCCAGCTGAGCAGAGCATAAAGTGTTTGCTAAAGAAAAAAAGGCTTTTCCTGGGTGCTGCTGGGTGCCATCAGCAAACCACAACCATCCTACATGAAGAGTGTTGAGGTTCAACTCTGCAGCTTCACCTCTGTTATATGCAATATCTAAACAAACCCCACCTTCTGCCTTCACTGGGAAGCTGGAAAGCCTCTTGGTGGCCAGGGGAGTACAAGAAATACCCAAGTTAACAGGCTTCTACATGACCAGACTGATTATAGACATATAAATATGTAGTTGTGTATATATATATATATTTTTAAAGTTTTTTAAGAAATTCTGAGCAACAGGACCACTGAAATGTGGCCTTGTGGAGATAAATGTAAGGTTTTAGTTGCTTAGAGGCAAAAGTCCTCAGTCAGGCAAGAGCTCAGTGAAGTATTGAAGTAGTTTTGTTTCACAGCATTTGTGTAGCTTTTGGATTGAGTAGTTCAGCCAGTTGAGGTGAGTGCTTGTGTGGCTCCAAGGTCTGTACTCTAAACCCTTCTGCTGATACAAAGTGCCTGAGGAAAATACAGTCACATGTAGGAAACATGGCCCTTCATGAAATAAAATAGGTACAACATCCCTTATGAAAATGAAATCCTGGATTTGGTACATCTGAGTTTTATTCCTGTCTGTAACATCCATTCTTATGTTGACTGTGGTTCTTTATTTCATTTCTCTGGGATTAATTTTTCCTCAGTTATAGTGACCATAAAGGTATTTACTTCTTAGCACTTTGAGGATCAAAAGAAATTGCTTTTATCTACCAACGCCAGGCAATCATATCACTACCAAACTATTCTGTTGTTTTTGGGGTTTTTTTTTACTACTAAGCTGCTAACCAGTCAAAGAGGGTTTTTTTAATCATATAAACAGTATGAATATAGCTTTGTATAAAATGAGACACAGACAAGAAGTGATACTTTAGCCATTTTAGATGCTGTGCAGGTCCTGCCACACATTGCAGCACCTGATTCCGTTTGCCCTGGTGGAAATCTATGTACTGCAGGAAGAGTGAGAGCCAGCTCAGGTCAGGTAAGAGCTGATTAACTACCACCAGGAATGCAGACAGACTAAAGACTGTAATCACATCTTGTTTCTTGTGTTCTTTTCATCAGCTTTAAGGTGGTGAGAACCAGAGGGGACTGGCTGTCACGGTGGGTGACAATTCTCCTGAATTTCCCAGGTTTGAATAAGCAACTGCACTGAACTAAAATTCTGAACCTTCCGAGGTTCATCCATCACTTTTACTAAATTACCTCTTCATTCTCTTTTCTGCTAAGAATCTAATTTTTATAGCACTGTAGAGAATTTTTATAGCACTGTACTTTATCTTGTCACAGTATTTTTTGTCATTATTTTCATCTCAGTGAACTCTCCAATGATACTAAATAGACTGTGAGAGCCTGGCTGTAAGATAATGAGGGAGGTGCAAATCTGCAAATGTTAATAGCTCACCCTCCAAGCCTTTTGCCTGGGAAGTCAGGCCTTGGACAGGATTTGTACCTTCTAGGGCAACACACTGAGAAATTGTCTACATTTTTCTTTTGCTCCAGAAAACAGGTCAGATCAGATGTCTTTTT
>VWZU01005329.1:331164-359553 GCA_013397095.1 Sterrhoptilus dennistouni | reverse complement strand
ACAGTGTTTGTGTGTTTTTTTTTTTTTTTTTTTTTTTTTTTTTTTTTTTTTTTTTTTTTTTTTTTTCCTGTCAGGGTAGCACCTACAGAGTGCTGCTACTGATTTCTTTGTGATATAAAGAAAGCTGAAATGTGCTGATAAATCTTTCAGAATTAGGTGGGTTCATTTCCCAGGCAAATCTAAAGAAGAAATGCTCACAACCTACGTGTTGGTTGCCCGTCTGGGGTCAGGACCTCACTTGTTACAGTCCCAGGGCCACAGAAATCCGCAATCTCAAACTACATTTTATTTAAAACAACTGAGAAGAGATAGGGAAAAGGGATGAATTGAGTTGTGTGAAGTCACATACCATAGAATCCCAAAATAATTAGGTTTGGAAAAAGCCTCTAAGGTCAAGTCCAGCCACTGGCAGATCCACCCCTAAACCATGACCCTGTTAGACACCTCCACACTGCCTGTGTCTGGAATCAGCTTCCTCGGGGTCTGTGCTTGGAGGAAAGTTTAGGTCTTTGTTGCTGCATAGCTGATTCCCAGGAAAATGTATTTACCCAGCCCTGCCAAGTCCTTGATTGCCTTGCTCATCACCCAAGAAAAAGTGTTTTACAGGAAGGGGGAGGAGACCAAGAGGCAGCAGAAAAAATATCTGTCTTTTTTTCCTTGTCCAGTTTTCTCCACCCTGTCTCATCCTAACCTGATGCTAGGCCCTGCAAAGTGATGGTTTTCTAAAATGAGACCAAATAAATGTGTGTAAAGGTCAGGGGTGGCAAATTTAGCTAAAGATTTTAGTTTTGCTAAATGCTCACCCAGCCTAACTCATATATTTCATTCACCTGAATATACAATCCAGAAAGCCTAGAGGCAGAAAAGTCATTTAGACTTCCACATCCATAAAAATTTGCTCAATTAATGCACTCCTTTCATGAGACTGCAAGATCTTCACCCCCTATTACAGCTCCTGCATCCTTCCTGTGGTAGCTGGGAATGGATGTGGAAGTGCCCTGGTGGTGCAGGGGTGGGAGGCAGAGCAGTCTGTGCTCATGGCATGGGCTGACCCTGGCTGTACACCAGGTTCCCACCAAAGCTGCTCCATCACTCCCCTCCTTAGCTGGACAGGGGAGAAAAAACATAATGAGAAGCTTGTGGGTTGAGAAAAAGGCAGGAAAAGGTCAGTCACCAATTATTGTCATGGGCAAAACACTCCCCAAGACTCCACTTGGAGAAATTAATTTAATTTATTGCCAGTTAGATCAGGGTAGGGTAATGAGAAATGAACCCAACTCTTAAAAACACCCTCTCCCACCCCCTCCCTTCTCCCTGAGCTCAACTTCACTCCTGATTCCTCTATCTCCTCACCCTCGGGGGAACAGGGAGTGGGAGCTGTGGACAGTTCATGTCTCTGTTCCTTCTTTCTCCTCAGGGAAGGATTCCTCACACTCTTCCTCTGCTGCAGGGGCGGTCTCTCCCACGGAAAACAGTTTTCAATGGACTTCTCCACAGACTTCTCCACTGTGAATCTTTTCATGAAAAGTTTCTTAGGATCTGCTCCAGAGTGGGTCTCTTCTGTGGGATCATTCTTTTAGGAACAGACTGCTCCAGTGCAGCTTCCCCATTAGTGGACAGTTTCCAGACCCTTTTCTGAGGTTTGCACTCCCCACAGGAAAGCTGCACAGCTTAGCAGGTTCACTCCCTACATCTGATGTGCACAAAGAAGCATCAGCACCAGGACAGGGTTTGAATCAGCCTTCTTAGGGATCAAAATAACCTCTTGCAGTGTCAGGAGAAATGTATAAACAAGGGAGCCTTTACCCATGGTTATGCATCTCCTTCTTCTCCCACTCTTATCCAAACTGCCAGGGAAATATTGAATTTTGGACCTTGCTTATTGCTATTTTTTTTTAAACAAGTAACTTTCAAAACTTTATCCAGATGGGCACTTTCATTGATTGCTTTAATTGCAGTATTCAGGGCTACTGTGTTCCTCCAGAGCCACATTTGTTATTTATTTCGCTGGTGCTTAGTTGAAAAGACTGCTGTCACTAACTTGTAACATTGCTGCTGCACACGTGTCCGTGCTGGTGTCTGTAATTGTCCTGTTTCTCAAATGTACTCCCTCTATTTAAATCCTCCAGCCCCTGTTTCTTGTCTTACCTGCTGTGCAGAGAGAGAGGAGACAGAGAGGGTGGAGGTGATGACAGTGGGGTTTTTTATCAGGAAATCTCGGGGGGGATAAGGTTGCATGGTTTGCAATTAGACAAGCAGGTACTGTGGCAGAGGACATCATTTCCTTCAGCAGGTTATCATTTGGAAAAAATCAGGAACCTTTTAATATACAGTATATCTTACAGAATCTATCCTGCCTTTCTCTTAGCCAGCTTAAAAAGACTGAGCTTAATGGCCTTTAACTCCTCTGACAAAACCAAGGGTTTAAGCTGGCTTTGTTTATTCCTCCTTATCCACCTTGCAGCTTTGCTGTAAACACCTTCCTTGGAGCAAACTGGGACAGGGAAAGGTGTCCCTGCCCATGGCAGGGGGTGGCCCTGGATAAGCTTTATGGTCTCTCCCAACTGAGGCTATTCTATAATTCTCTTCATCAGGGCTAAACCCCCAGTTTAGGCAGCATTATCTGTGTTCTGCTCACCAGATGCAGCCCAGCTTTGTGTGACTGGAGCTTAGCTTTTGTTGTAGAAGAGAAACAGGCACATCTATGAAAAGGCCCATGGGACAGATGAAATTGCCTTTTTTTTTTTTTTCCTTTGTGGTTGTGCAGAAAGGAGAAACTCTTGATCCATGTTTGTGTTTCTAAAAAAGTGGCAAGAAATTTAGGTCTTGGGAAAGAAGATGCTTTGGAAAGATGTCACTTGTAAAATCCTCAGCATTTTTATACCAGAGGAAGCTACAGGATGGACTGGAGCCATGGATCACTGCCTAGACCATTGCAGTATTTGGTTTTTTGCTCATCATCCTCCTGCATGTACAATTATTTTCTTTAATCGTATTTCTAGGATTTCTGTAGCTCTCATTGCAATGGGTAAACAATATCCAAGAACTGTTTGTTGCAACCTGGTGATAAGAAGAGACCTGCTCTCTGGGAAATGTTATTTCCATGCCCTCTGTGCAAGTATTTTCTGCATCACTGCTCAGGAAAGTGTTCTGATAATAACCAGGGTTGGACTTGATGACCTTTAGAGGTCCCTCCAAGCCATTCTATGATTCTGTGAACCAAACACATGTCTTATCAGAAGCTTTTTCTTTAGCAGAGGTAGACATTTCATTTTGCAAGACTTTATTTTTTTTTTAATTTAGAAATTCCAACATGGGTCTTTTCTACTTTATTCAAACTCTTCAGAGTAAATTGGGCCTAAGACTCTATGTTTTTTTGTTTTTTTTTTAATCAACAAACCTATGAGGTTGTGAGGTTGATTTTTTTTTTTTTTTTTTTAATTTTTGGTAACAATAGGAGATGAGCAGTTCATTTTCAATGCCTTTCCCCAAGATACAGAAACACTAGCATCGTTCCTCCAAGCTCCCATTTGGTGAGGTTTGTGCTCCCCACAAAATCCCTGGCAAAGTTAGACTTTTTCCAGCAGTGAGTAGTTTAGTCCTGCAACTCTATAACACTGCACTGCCAGCAAAAAAGTTTTATCTTAATTTCCTGATGCCAGCTCAACGGTGTGACAAGAGTTATAAAGGAGCATTTATCTTGTCAAAGAGAAGGGACCGTCAGCATCAGACCCCAGAGACTGATCATCAAGGTCTGCCTGAAAAATTATGTTCCTCAAAAAGCCTGATCCCAAACCAGCAATCTCAGAGCAATCCCCGTATATTAACTGTGGGAGCTGCACTGGATGGATCACTGGAATATAACCAGAACGACAGGCTTTGAAATTCAGTGGAATTTTAACTGGTGTCCTCTAGCATCGAGCTGCAACTTCCCTTTGGAGTCACTGTTGTCTTATTTCTGAGCATGAGTTATAGAGAGCTAGCTGGAAAAAAAAAAAAGCCCAAAATGAAAATATTTTATTATTTAAAATTATTATATTATTATTTGTTATTATTATATTATTGTTATTTTAAAACTTTGTTTTCAATACACTTCCTATCCTGAAAATGTGCTGCTTTAAAAATACTTCAGCAGAAAAAAAATTTCTTTGGATTCTTCCCTTCATTCACCCATCTAATTTTTTTCAGAGAAGCCATGAAGAAAGCAAAATATGCTTCTTACTCTCTGCTCTGCTCCTCTCAGCAGGCTCAAACTATGGAATGAAAGTGGGGAAAAAAGTTATTTTTCAATACTATGAACAAATGGCAGAAATGTAGAATTTAGTAACAGTATTGAGAAAATAGTAACATGAATTAGCTAAAGGGCTCTAAATCAGTATTTTTATTTATAACAGGGATTTTATGTGTTTCTTTGGAGATTTAGTCTGCAAATTTTTTTTTTTTTTGTAGAAAACATTGGGGAAGGAACATAAAAATTATCTAATATGCCTAATCTGTGGTACCTTTGCATACACAATTTAGACCCCCAAATCCATCCTTGTCTGTCCTTTCTGCCATTCTGGGACATCCCAGAGTGTCTCTTGATGATGTTTCTGCACCCCATATCCCAGCCCTGTGTGCAGATCTCTGCAGCATCCTTGGCATCATTATTTACCCTGTTTGGCATTTTTGGTATTTAATATGATTTATTGGATTAAGTACCTTCCCCAGGTGCTCTCATTCCATGGAATGCTCTATGACAAGTTTCTGAAAATATTTAAATTCTCTTCTAATTTTCTCCCTTTCAGAAGTAAATTTTTCTATTACATTAACTTATACACAATTTTCTTTTTTTTTTTTTTGTGTGTTTGCGCCTTTAGGTGTTAAATTCCTATATATCAACTTAATGTGGTTTTATGATTCATTTTGTTACTCAGGTGTGTGTTTGGTTGTTACATCTCTTAAACCCCCCATTTAACAAAGTAAAATGCATGACTGCAAACATTTAAACTGATGCTGCATGGTGTTCAGGAGATGGGAATTTACTGGGAACAATATTTTCCCCCCATTTAATTCCATGCAAAACTTCTACAGTCAAGAGTGGAAGCAAAGTAAAATTAAATTGGCATAAATGGCACCTCCTTGTCTGTGCCAGACAAATTCCCAGAGCACAGGAAAATGGGAATTTGGGCCTTGAACTTTTGGCTGCAGTATTATTTGCAGAGCAAGTGAACCATTCCCAACCGTTTCCGAAATGAAGGCTACAAAAGTAGGAACTGCTCATACAGAGCCAGGACAGAACAATTGATTCAAATTGTCAGGACTTAACTCATGTTTCAGAATTGCTTTGAAATTTTTTCATTCTTGGTAATTTAATTCTTTTGCAGTTCTCTCTCACTGGATTGAGAGAATTGTACTCCTCTAGCCCTCGTTTTACCCCCGCCCCTTAGCCTTTTTTTTTTTTACATGGGAGATATAATTTATTCCTGTTTCAGTGAATTTACCACGGTAAAGAATCCAATTCTATTAAGGTTTTTTTTCTTTCTCAAAATCTCCTCAGAGAGTGAAAGTAGCATTTGCTGAAATTAAGGTGCTTTTTGCCAGAAATGTGATGCTAATCCTCTTAGTTTTAATGGTTTTGAAATGGTTTGTATAAGAAGGTAAACAGAGTAGTTGATTAATAGGAAGGAAGTCAATTGGCCATGTTGCAAGTGTTATACGCTCTACTGTACAATAGTTCTTTATTTCTGCAGAGTGAGGCACAGACTGGTCTCCTTTTGAAAGTTCTTAGGTGAAAACTGATATCTCTCCTTATACTGTACAATTCAGAAGAGTTTGATTCCAGCACCAGAAAAAGCAAGCAGTGCACTTTCGAAATAGAAGTCAAACAAATATCACTGATAAGACATTGACGTGACACCAGTTATCTCCCCATTTTTTATTGAAAATAGGCACATATAATGAGGTGCTTCACATTTTAAAGTCTTAAATCTTAGAAAGCTCCAGGCCTTAGATGGTTTTGATTTTGGCTTATTAAACTTGCAGCGTGGGGATGGGGTGGGGGGGAAGGGCAGCAGATGGAGTGACTCACTTATCCCTGTTATTTAACCTTCCACTGGCCAAGGGGATTTTTGTCTGCAATTTAACCAAAGGGTTGTTCATCCCTGATTTACTTCCTAGAGTTTCCTGTCCGGGCTTGGATGCCAAGACCTGCTCAAGGCAGGCGAGTGCCCCTTCCCCATCAATAATTCACCTCTGGGTCTCCCAGAGCTCGGGCACTATTTGCATGAAAAGTGAGAGGAGCCGGCAGTTACCTGAATTCTTTTGTCTGGCACAATAGCAGAGCTCTCACGCTCCAGCCAGTTGTAGTCCATCAATTAACACTCACAATTAAGTGCTGCAACGAAAGTGTGAAGTGGCTGAAGGTCTGAGGCAATGGGTAACCCAAGAGCTTCAAAGGAAGACCCGGTGGCTGCAGTTACAAAAGATGGCTGGGACAGAATTTCAGGGTTTAAATGGGGAAGAAGACGAAATAAACTTGAGAAGTAACAGCGGTAGAAGTTGAAGCTGCTGTGGCTGCAGGGAAGGGGTTTGCAGGTATTTCCCAGGGCTCAGAGGGAGCCTAGTGAGGGCAGCAGTCCCTCAGTTCTGTAGCAGATCTGCCTTGAAGACCCTTGCTAGCTGAAGCAATTAATCAAAATTATCTAATTTGAAAAGGTAACTTAAATACAAGCTTGTGGAAACAAGTAATTTCTCTCTTTTGGGGGTCTAATAGCAGATAAAAATGAGTTAAGCAGTGACAAGTTAATTTAAGAATAAACCCACAAAACTAATACAGAGATTCTGGGTTTGTGTCAGGACCAGACATCACAGACAATGACAAGACAATGTCTTCACACGTGCAGAGCTCTTTCAGCAGCCAAACTCAAACTCTGCTAATATTTTTTTTTGGAATTGAGACATAGCTCAGACATGGTGTTATATTTAGGGTCAGGCAATGCATGGGGAAACCCAGAACACAGTACAGCCCTTTACATGAGTAGCTCTGAGTGATGGGAAGCTCTCCAGAAGGAGTTTGACCTGCTGGGTTTCAGCGCTGCTCCATCCCACAAACACCTTTCCTTTTGGCTTTGAGTAAAGAACAATATTTACAAAGCATTAATTTATGACTCCATCTCATCTTGTAGCTCTCATTTAGTGAACCCCATGCATGGTATAAATAATTAACTCTCCTTCTTCACATTAAGCCACAAGTAACAGAATGATTTGAGAGATTTTGAGAGCTCTATTTCCCTCTCAATAACTAATTTGGTTTTGACTCTGCTTTAGGATCTAGTTTTATAGATTCATTGTATGGGAATTCAGCCATAGATAGAGTGGGAAAACTAATATTCTATTCTTCTCCTGAATTAGTCCTGGTGAAATAACACAGTTTCTAGAGGAATACAACTAAGCACAAAACAATGAGTGCATAATATGTGCTAACAAACCCATTTGTGCTCTGAAATCTAACAATTGCCTCTTCTAGCACTTTTAAATTTTTCTTCCGAGTTGGCTACACTCTTCTCAATTGCAGTAGTGTCACTCAAGAACAATTTCATTAGATTAAATGGTCTGGTAGTCAATGCAATTGTAATCAATAGCTGTAACTCCTAGAAAATAGCTGGGTTCAAACTTCCAGTCTTCCCTGCCCTGGTTTTTTGACTGACTCCAGAAGTGCTGTGAAGCCAAAGCAGAATTAGTGTAATGTATATTTTAGAGTATCTCCAAGTTATACAAAGCTGCCAACTCTTCTCTTTCTAGACAACGATACTATTTTTTTTTAGCTGGGGATGAAGTTTAATGTCTCAGGCTCTGACTGATGGCAGGCAGAGGGAAATGGCTCAAGCCCATCCTGTCTCTGTGTGTACACAACACTCAGCTGCAATTCCCTTGTTCCCATCACTGCTCCCAGACAGGAAAGAAACCCCTCAGGAAGCATTTCTGAAAGGTTTGGGAGACTCAGGGAAGGAAAGCACTGGAGTTCCTCTACATCTTCAAAAAATTTTTTTAAAAAATCACAATATCAAAAAAAATCTGTTTTTTTGTTTGTTTTGTTGTTGTTGGTTGGTTGGGGGGGTTGTTCGTTTGTTTGTTTGTGGGGTTTTGTTTTGTTTTGTTGGTTTTTTTTTTTCCCCTGGAGCAGAATGTTGCTTCACCTCCTCCTCCCTGCCATTCCCCCAACCTCAGATTTGGAAAAACCCAAGCCAAGGAAGGTACTGCAGACACTGCTCCATGGATGCCATCTGCAAAATTTCCCTGCCATTCCTCTGAGTGTTTAAGGCTGGAATTCCACATTAATGAATCACAGAATCATAGAATGTTAAGGCTGGGAAAGACCTCTGGAGTTATCACCATCAGCCTCACCATCATGTTCACCACCAAACCTTCTGCTCAAGTGTCACACCACACCTTTTTTGAACACTTCCAGGAATGATGACTTCAGTTCTCAGAAAAATCTGTTGCAATGCTTTTTGTGAAGAAATTTTACCTCATATCTAATCTAAACCTCCCCTAGTGCAACTTGAGGACATTTCCTTTTCCTTTTTACATTGAAGATCTGCTGTATTTGTCAGAATTATTTCAGTTTTAGCCTTTCCTTCTGATCCTTTAGAGGCCTTTAAGACAAAAGTGCAACTCCTTCTGTCTGACATATGCAGGTATTTGCCCTGCACTTGACATTTTCCAGCCATGCTGGATGAATGACTAAGCAGTGATCCATGTAAACGCTGTGTCACCTGGAGCTTGTTGGGATACCTTTTACCTTTTGCATAGGAGGTGAAAAAGATAATCCTCTCCCTTCTTCCTTCCACCTGAAAGATAAAATGCACTATTTGTACTGCCTGAAAAATTGAAAAACACTTTTATTTAGCACTGCTGCTTCAGAGCAAGCAGCTCTCTGAAATACCGAGGCATTTTGGAAAGTGTTATATTGAAATGAGTGCAGATATTCTCAACACCACTGCATGTGTATTTATGACAGCTCTTGCACTGCAATCTCGGCAGCTGATGTATTTGTATTTTTCATGACAGCTTCAGCAGATCATAGAGTATGTGCTGTAGTTTTCCTTACATGCGAAGGAATGAAACAAAGAGGTCTCTTGCTTTAGCATGTGTGTATCTTATCATTCTTTTTCCTTTAGAACTAAACTCTATAACTAAAATTTCTGAAGTGGCAGAAGTGATGTGCAGAATTACACTGAAGGTGCTCCAGATCCCCTCATCCCATTCTAAACCAAGTAACAGCCTGGTCCAACACCTGGCTGCTGTCAAAGTGCAGACCTTGTCTCTTTATAAGGCACCACCTCTCTGCTTAGTATTTATTAGTGCTTTTCATTGCGTATTTTAGATTTTATAAAAGATTCCAGACTCAAAAATAGTGTCAGTCAGGGAATGTGGCTGGGTCAGTGGCACAAGTGACAGAAGAGTTGGGTCCTACTTTTCCATGAAGCGAGACATTTTCTGCTCCTGCCTTGACCATCAGCTCTGTGCAGTCGGGTCAGGCTGAGCAGCACCAGCACAGCAGATATTTTAGCACAGGCTTTTGTGCTGGCCCTGAGCTCCCAGCAGAAAGTGTTCTGATGGAATAAACCCCCAGTGCTGGCAGCCAGAGCCGTGCACATCCCCTCCCCTGGCAGAGGGGATCCAGCCCAGCGTGGCAGCAGCAGCTCCTGCCCCACGTGCTGATGTTGTGGCTGGGTTCTCCTGCAGCTCCAGCCCAGCACGGCTGTCAGGAACTCTATCAATTAAATCCTGCACTGCTGGATAATTCCCTGAGTGCTGGGAGAGGCTTGTTCTCACTGGGGTGTAACAAGAGTAATTATAATAATGACTCGCCCATTCCTCACCACCGCAGTTTCTCTTAGCAACAGGCTTGAGCAGCGAGAGAAATGTGATCAAAGTTGAAAGAGAATTCTCTTTGATGCAAAGGAGTTTTTGTTGCTGTTTTGGTTAGGGAGGGCGGGCAGGAGAAGCTGTCAATGCAACCAGCTAATGACAAACAGGAGATAAAGCTCCACGGGGATTAGCAAAGCCTGAATGCAAGTCAAGTGCTCTGATTCTGTAATTTCAACCAAGAAGCAAAGCAACCTACAGGCTTTTTAGTGGTTAGGTGGCCACAAAGAAGCTTTGCTGTCATCTCTGAAACACTTCCTCAATAAGAAATTTCCTGGAACACTGAGGTCTTATTTCTTGTGGGGGGTTAAGTCATTGCATTATCTCCTCAGGTGAAAATTCATTATGTTCATCTTCTGTGTGTGTCGAACAGCCTCTTCCTGTACAACAGGCTGCCCATCTCTCCCTTAGGCTGTAACAGCATCAAGTGGTGTTCAGTGCTACTTATCTTGCTCACCTGCCAATTAGCTATAAACTGTAAGAAGCATTGTACCCAAAAAGGAAAAAAAAAAAAAACCCAACCAGCAAGCTGGATCAGTTTCAAGTTTAATTAGTCCAAAAGAATTCAATATATTATTGCCTCAAACAAAAGAAAAAAAACATCTGAACCTTTAATCCTCTTTGAAGATGCTTCTTACTGATATATCCCATCACATATTTTTAACACTGGTGACAGTACTTAGAGAAATTGTATCTCATGTTCAGTTAAGCCAGGAAATGCATTTGATTCCCCTATACAATTTTCACAGCAGCTTAGTAAATGCAACCTCTTTAGCCCTTGTAAACCATCCCGTCCATGGTACTCGGTGAAATGCTATGTAATAAATGGAACAGCTGTAAATTAATTTAATCTGTTTGCATCTCTAGTGTATAAAATTTTTACCTGGCATGTATAAATTTATCATTAAAACATTGCCTTTTTTCTAAAGAAGGTCCTTCAAGGATTTCCACGGTGCTGCTTGTGCCTCATGACTCTGAGATTAAACCCCTGGGGGAAAACATGGGTGAGATTCACCCTGTCCTTGGTCCTTGGCGTGTGTCCCACAGGGATGAGGGGACAGTCAGGCCCTGAGGATAATCCTGTCCCAGGGTCTTGGCTCAGGTGGGGCTGGGGAGCACCCACAGGAAGAAAATAACTTTAATTCAATGTACTCTAAGACAAAATGCTTGCCCCAGTAGAAACAAAATGTAGCATGGTGGAAAGAAGGAGGGCAAAGAAGAGGAATAGGGGATTTATCCTCGAGGAATCTGAATGCAGCCACAAAGCAAAGGCTCCCAGTGGTGTTTTTCTTACTCACAACCTTGTAGGGTGTCTTTGGGCCTCTTGAGCTGAGCCCACTCTGGCTCTGTGGGTGCACAGAGGGGTGGGTGGCACTTCTATGTGTGTGGGGCCCCTGTTCGGGATCCCATGGGGTCTGTATCTTCCTGAAGTGCAGGAGTCCTGGTGTAAATAGGGATGGGGCTGATGCTGCAGGACACAGCCAGACCTTACCTGAGGGCCATGACCCAAATCTGAGGGGGCCAAGGGCTCTGAGCCCCTCCCTGCTGCTTAACACTGTTATTACCTCCAGAGAACCCTCCCAATGTCTACAAAGTTTGGATTAATTATTTGTTTTCCACACAAGTGCAGCAGTCTGTTCTGCTTTCCCTTTGGATCAGCTCAGGTATTAATCTGATATTTAGAGACTGGAGTTTGACGCAAATTATTGAAAAGCTTCCTCTGTGCTTTCCCCATAATTGAAAAAGTGCTGACCCTGTTTTATTTTAAAACTGAGGAGGTTCTTTTTGATCATCAGATTTACAAAACAAGGTTGTTTTCAACACAAACTGCTTCAGGAGTAAAGGCCCTGACTGCATGACATAGTTTCATTTATAGTCCATTTTTTTAAGCACTGAACTCTTGAAACTTACATGCCTCAGGAGATCTGCTATCCAAAAAAAGAGCAATTAAAAATACAAGCTGTCATTTCAAGTTTTAAAACGTGGCATTTGGAAATGGAATATGCACTTTTATGCAATCATTTGCTTTCTGTTGTATCGTGCAGTGGCGTAAAGTGCAGCATCACTTTGGACAAGGACACACTTAGAGTTCTTAATTTTAACTCTTCTTGAGTGTTCACTCCTTGATTTCTGAGTATTACAAACACGTTCAGAGCTGCATTTAAGTTGCTGAAGCTGCTCAGAGTCCCAAATTCAACCCATCTCAGCGAGGTGGCTGTGGAATGAACGCCAGACAATAAACCTGCACTTTTGCACTTGTTCGAGCCAAAACTCGCCCTGCCAAGATTTGCTGTGACCCTCCAGTGACCGGGTCATTTGTGCAGCGCTGGACAACCCAAAGGTCAGAGCTGCAGGCGAGTCTCCTTCTAAAGGAGGTTTGCACCAGGCTGGTGACAGGGATTCATGCCGAGGAGCTGCTGATGACGATGCAGAAACTGGGATGGGAGGTGCAAGGAAAGCGCTGAAAAAGCGGCTATTCGGACACTTTTCCGTGGTTTAAGGCAGCCCTCTAGAGACAGGAGAGAGCAGTGCCGGGGATGCCACCGCGCCGGGGATGCGAGGGAGCGCTGAGCTCTAGGAAGAAAAAATAAATTTTTTTCAGTTTTGTTTGTTTGTCTTTGTTTTTATTCTATTTAATTTTTTGCCTCTTCTATGTTCTTTTTAAATTGTTTGGGTTTTTCCGGATTATTTTGTTTCATTTTCTTTTAGTATGAGAGACTTCTCCACTTAAAAATAAATGAGTGCAAATGTAGTGGCAGGACACGGGGGAATGGCTTCCCACGGCCAGAGGGTAGAGTTGGATGGGAAATTAGGAAGGAATTGTTCCCTGTGAGGGTGGGCAGGCCCTGGCACAGGGTGCCCAGACAAGCTGTGGCTGCCCCTGGATCACTGGAAGTGTCCAAGGCCAGGCTGGTCAGAGAATGGAACAACCTGGGATAGTGGAAAGTGGATGAGATTTAAGCTCCCTTTAACCCAAACCCGTCTATTTTTCAGAGATATTTTTATTCCACAATTACTGTTTTTTTATATCATCTCCAGCACTAGGAATATCCTGGTAAATGTGTGGTACCTGTGAAATGGGTGGAGTTGCAGCACAGCTTTGCCCAGGTGGAAGGGAATTGCTGCTCTGGGAACAGGGTAAAGCTGAGCAGCAGCTCTGGGAATGAAATCTCCAGAGCACATGGAACACACACAAGAATGCCAAATTATTTCAGTGCAATTTGGGTTAGATTTAAAACATGCACCGGTTTAATTCTGCACCTGGATTAAAATTGGCACTTGAGGAGTTTCCTGTGCGATACTGGCACCTGGTGAGCTCTTAGGGCTGGGATGTATCCCAGCCATGGACAGATCTCCATCACACCAACTTTAACTTACCCACCCCTTTCACAAACCCCAGTAGCTGCTGTGTCTGAAAGCTTTACAGCCCATCTGCTCAGGCCTCAAAAATCCAGAGCTCCTGGCAAGTGAGGGAAGTTTGAGATGGAGGGTCTCTGTGGGATCTCTCTCCTGAGTTCCCATCTGCTGCAGCTGCCATGGGAGGTTTCCCCATCTGCCTCAGCCTACTCCAAACATCTCCCTGCCCTGGGGGCTGTGACGTGTGTGACCCTGAGAAAGCAAGTTCTGCACTGAGAAAATGCGCAAATGTCAGATCTGGAACTTAGGTCGAGTTTTTTTGTAATCAGCAGTTTTCAAGCAAAATCTCAGAAATGTTCAGTAAGAACCAGCCCAGCCTGGCTTCTCTTCCCTGCCCCAAAGCAGAATAATCCACATATCTGTTTGATTTCACAATAAAATGCAAAGTGACTTAATCTTGTGTGTTTGTATGTTCTCTTCAGGCTGTATTTTGAAGGAAATGCCTTCTTCTTTTTAGGCAGTGTAGATAATTGAGCAAAAATGGCACAGTGTCAAAAATACACAGTGACTCACATACAATACCTGTTGCTTAAAACAGGTATTTGATAAATCAATCACTTTTCTGGGAGAATCACATCAATCTTTATTTTTGTGCAAGCTGATGCTGAATATTCACCCCACAGAGCTTTTTTGGGGGGGGGAAGGGATGAAGGAAATAGATTCTGTAATTGATGGCAGAGTTTGTGTGTTGTTTCTTTGTGTAAATTTTGTATATTTTTTTTCTCTTTGCCAGCAGCCATGCTTTTTCTTTTCAGAAAAAGATTTAAGTACAAGGTCATTGGGTCTAACTCACTGTGATGGACACAAGCTGGAATTTTCATAGAAATATTTAGAGTGAAAAAGTCCTCTGAGTTCACCAAGTCCAAGCTGTGCGTGATCCCCACCTTGTCACCCAGCACTGAGTGCCACCTCTAGTCCTTCCTTAAACATCTCCCAGTGCAAATCCTTCAATCTCAATAGCCCACTCATGTTTTATGGACTCAGCTCTGTGTGAAAATTAGGAAAACAACATGAAAGAGCCTTTTTGGGATGGCATTTTGTGTGTGCCTTTCAGAACCAATGCCTTTCCCTCGGAGCTGCAGATGTTGTACCATGTGCATCCAGATGGGTGGCATAAAAAAGCCTCTTTTCTCTTTTTTATGATTTGGAAAACAACTGTAATTTCTAAATTGTTGCAGAATTGTTTACTTTGGTCCACATCTGACAGAAATAATTGCAGTCACTGAGCTGAACAGAAATTAAAACAGAAGTATTTATATGTCACCTGGGAGAGCAGAGCAATCTGTGATTTCTGACCTCTCTAAGCAGCTAGGGAACATCTGATGGAAACAGAAAGCAAAATTAAACTAAGAAAAAGGGGATACTCTTTCCTGTGGGTGGTCAGTCTGGGACCAGGACCCCAAAGTATTTGGGCAGATTCATGCTAAAAAAAAAAAATTGCCATTTAAATACGTAATCTCTATAACCGGCTGAAGAAATCTCCAAGTCACTGATCAGCAGATGAGGGATTGCTCTGAAACCTTTCACTGTAAGATATTCTGGTCTTCCAGAAGGTAATAATATCAATAAATGTTGCCCAGATGCATTTGTTCAGAAGGAAGGCCAAAAATAATCAGCATTACATAGAAACATCTCCTGTCATCCCCAACACTTCGGACAGACCAAGTTCAGTGAGGTGTGCAAGCCCCAGGGGTGCTCATGTCTGGATTTTTGGCAAGCACTTGTACACCTGGGCATGCACCTTGAGGAATTGTAACTGTAGGTCCTTACCATGCAGATTATATATATTTAAATCTATGATTTCACTGAGTCAGGATGTCTTTTTGCCACATCTTTTTACCTTAGGAGGAGATGAAACAGCAAAGCTGCACAAACCTCCTTAACAAAACCTCTTTCTCTTGCCTGCCTTTGATATTTTCCTTCATGACTCCTGATATTTTTTTTACTTTTATTTTTTTTAATATTGACCCCTAAAATGCAAGTTATCTGTGAAATTATAGTTATTGCAGCATCTCTATTCCATGGGCAGGGAGCCTGAGCAACTGGCAACCTGAAATAACAACCCTGAGCAATCTGGTTGTGCTTTTTTTCATGCTCTTGTTTTCACCTCCCCCAACCCCATGCTGGCATGATAAGCATAATCATTTTCTCCCTTGGACTGTATTTGGGCCATATATTGGAATTTGATCCAACACTCCCCATTTGCTCAGGATAAAAAAATGGCTTTAATGCTGCACACTAACATGTGAATCCCATCAATTTCTCCCTGTTTCATTTCTTCCAATCACTCAACCAATTGGCTTGAGCAAGCAATTCAGGGGAGAAAAAAAAAATGTAATCGAGTTCCCTCTTTTGAGAATGGTACTTCTGTCCAATTGCTTTCATCTTGAGAATACAGCTCTGAGGTCTGTTTTTAGGGATGTCCTTCAGCAGGCAGCATGAATTGCAAAATCAGTCACACAAATGGCCTCCCATATATAAAAATAACCAATATATCAACAGGGCTGAAACCAAGCAGCAGTTAAAATAACTACCAGATCAGTAGCACTAAACTTACAACAGACAGATGCATCTGAAAAGGGAAAGTGCATGGCATTTTTAGTTTGATTTATGTTGTTGCTTCATCTTTTCATTCAAGATACGAACATTTGGAAAAGCAAATGCTAAGAATTTGAAGAGATTGCCACAACAAAAGGAAACACAGTGTAAGTGTAAAATTGCTGAGGGAATACTCCTGTCTCTAATGAGGTAGGGCTGTGGCTGAGGGAAAAATTGGGATAGACTTTGTGGTGGAAAAGCCTTACCTTGCATGAGACAGCAACTCCCTTTGAGGCTGAGCTGTATTTACTCATATTCATGTTCCTTAAGTTTACCAAGTGGTTTTTTTTTTGAGGATTCCAGCAGGAGGATGGAGGTGTCTAAGGCAGAGAGGTAATGAGATAATATGCAGAAATAAAAGCAGGGTTATGAAACTCTGACAGGGACACTTTCCACCAGACCAGGTTGCTCCAAACCATGTCCACCCTGGCATGGAACATGTCCAGGATGAAGGCAAATAACATGAATTTCCATTACATATTGTATAAGTTGAAAATAACCTTGTCTGTTTAAGAGTAACAGGATTTAATGAGAGAATAGTTGCTGAAAGACATGATTGATCTGCCTTAGATGAGAGACTTGTTAGAAAAATTCATGCTGACTTCAGTGAGGCCAGAATTATACCTATTAACTGATTAAAAAATGCAGGTATATTGTCTTGTCTAAAGACAACTACTTTATTTTGCTACCTAGGTAAAATTCATAGAGGGAATAGATACCCCTTTAGGTAAAATACATGTGCAAGTGAATACAATTCTGGCTACAAAAACAGTTGAGAACATTCAGATCTAATATATCTTCAAAGCCCAAAGTGTTCGAGCTGTGCCCAAGGTTCAGTATAAACAGATATTAAATCAATATATTCCATAGATTCCATTCAAACCGAAAGGGGAAGGTTCATTTTGCACTCTAATGGCACCTTACATAGCCCTGGGTTGATTCAGTGCTTTGGAAGCCCTGAAGATGAATTTCCTGTAGCTCTAATATTAATTTGAGCATGTTTGCTGCTGTGCTGGCAGCTGCTAGGCTTACAGGAGACTGGTAATTCATTTTATCAGATGGTTTTCAAGGGGTAAAACAGGTGCACCAGATTCACAGGCAGTGCCTGGATACCCCACAGGCATCTGTCAGAGGAGAGATTTCCTTCCAGGGTTTTGATAGCTTTATTTGTGTGAAATATGTCAGCAGTGTTTACTTGATAATTAGGAATGTTTGCTTAGCAATTGGTGATGTTTAATGAGGTGTGTTGGTAAGGAGGGTGTCTTTTTAGGCTTTCAGGATCCTGTGCTGCAGTGCTGAACAGGGAATCAGAGAATTNCACATGTACACGTCCCTCCAGGGATGGGGACTCCACCACTGCCCTGGGCCTGTTCCAATGCATGACAAATATTTTAGTGAAGAAGTTTTCCCTGATACCCAAACAAAACCTCTCCTGTCGCAATTCGAGGCCATTTCCCGTCACCTGTTAGAAACCGACTGTCACCCGGCTGTCCCCTCCTGTCAGGGACTTGTGCAGAGCCACAGGGTCCCCCCTGAGCCTCCTTTTCTCCAGGCTCAGCCCCTTTCCCAGCTACCTCAGCCCCTCCTGGGGCTCCAGACCCTTCCCCAGCTCCGTTCCCTTCCCTGGACACGCTCCAGCCCCTCAATTCCTTGTCACAGGGTCCCAAGCTGTCCCCAGGGCTGGAGGTCCCTCGGCAGTGCCAGCACAGGGGACAATCCCTGCCCAGCTCCTGCTGCCACACGGCTCTTCAGGGACACTCGAGCTCCCCGGGGCAGGGCGATGGTTTGGGAGAGCTGCAGGATTTGCTGCTTGACTCCAGTTGTGTCCGGGCATCCCTGGAGTTCCGCCTGCACCGCTGGGAATCCCAGGATTTGCCTGTCCAGCCCCTCCGAGCCAAGTCTGCTCAAAGCTCCCAAGTACTTTCTAAAGGGTTCATTGACATTTCCCCGCTGTATTCCAGTTCCAGCCCCTCCGGCGTCTCCCCATTCCCACATTTTCCGTGTCCCCCTCGCCTGCCCGGCCAACGCCACGCGAGGGCAACCGAGGGCTGCGCTCCTCCGAATCCCGGGAACAGCGGGCTGGAATCACCTCCCTGTCCCTCATCCCGGGAAAAGAGGGCTGGAATCACCTCCGGCCCCTCATCCCGGGAAAAGAGGGCTGGAATCACCTCCGGCCCCTCATCCCGGGAAAAGAGGGCTGGAATCACCTCCGGCCCCTCATCCCGGGAAAAGAGGGCTGGAATCACCTCCGGCCCCTCATCCCGGGAAAAGAGGGCTGGAATCACCTCCGGCCCCTCATCCCGGGAAAAGAGGGCTGGAATCACCTCCGGCCCCTCATCCCGGGAAAAGAGGGCTGGAATCACCTCCGGCCCCTCATCCCGGGAAAAGAGGGCTGGAATCACCTCCGGCCCCTCATCCCGGGAAAAGAGGGCTGGAATCACCTCCGGCCCCTCATCCCGGGAAAAGAGGGCTGGAATCACCTCCGGCCCCTCATCCCGGGAAAAGAGGGCTGGAATCACCTCCCGGCCCCTCATCCCGGGAAAAGCAAAACTCTTCGCAGAACTCTTTGAGTTGTAGATACTTTAAGAACTCATTATAAATGTAATGATTTCAAAATTACCGGCATTGTACCTGTTTTTAATGTCTTTTGTACTTCACCACGGCATTATGAGAAACTCCTGCCAGCTGCTCTCGTTTTTGTGGGTGATTTACAGCAATTCCCCCTGCAGTGACTGCTGTGCTCCTGGGGTTACAGCCTCTCACCGGTTTTTGTCTGCTCTTTACGGCTTCTGTGCAATTATTTCTCTGGTATGAGGGGATAACTGAGTGAGATATAACCATATGAATGTTCCTCTGATTGCTTGGGATGCCTGTGACACACTGAGGAAGATTTCTCAGCATCGGGATATTCTCTGGCAAATTCCAGCAGGAACGAAGGGAAGGGAATTTAGATATTTTAGAGCTGAGTGGCTGAGGCCATAAATATACACCCATCCAAAGAGTCAGACAGCTGGGAAACAGCAGGGCCCGACAGCTAAAATCACCCAGATCCTACAGTTAGTGGCAGACTGGAGGCTTTTCCTGAGAATTCAGCCCCAGAGGAAAAGAACTGATGGTGGCAGAGGTGAGGGCTGCAGTGTCAGTTCAGAACTGTCCCACCATCCCTGAGTGGAATTCATTAACACACCCCACACAAGGGATCTCTCCTTTCCAGCCCTCTGGATGTGATGCAACACAATTTTTAAAATTTTCTTCTTGATTCAGACTAGCTGATAACAATTTCCTTCCCCCAGCAAATATCCAAAACCTTTGTTTATGCACAGAAGTCAAGTCATACCTCATTTCTCTACTCCTTGATTCACATCATGAGTCCTAATTTTTCCACCTGAGAATTTCCAGGTGGAAAAAAAAACATTCCTTCCTAAAGAAAATGCATGGAAAGCAGGCTGTCTTTNCTTTGCTTGTTTTTTTTTTTTTGTTGTTTTTTTTTTTTTTTTTTTTTTTTTTTTTTTTTTTTGTAGCATCATATGTGTGTTTTGGGGTTTTTCCCCACCAATAAAGGACCAAAGCAACTGAGCATCCATCTCCTTTACCCACACAGGATGTCAGTGAAATCCTCTGTAACACAGAGGCAGCATCTTTCTCCTGAGCAGTGATCTGTATCCAATAGCTTCTGATTAAATAATTTACTGGGACTTTGCATATTTATCATTTCTTGATGAGATCAGTTGTGAAAGTTAACAATGCGCTGTCAGGACCAGGGGGGAGGTTTGAGCCACGTGTTAGACACACCTTCTCCTCTGGCTGTACAAATATGTCCCCAGCCCCAGCAGGTGACATGGCAGTGGCTTCAGTGAGTTTCTAGAGGGCAGAAAATAGAGAATACCCAAAACAATGCCTGGAACATCAAATAAAGTCTCTTTTTGCAGGCAACTTGTGGAAAAAAAAGGAATGTTTTTACAAAAAAACATGTTTTTGACATCCTGCAAAGGTGAACTGAGAGAAACTGCTGCAAAACAAAAGCAAAAGGCAAGAGTTATGATTCCACTCTTTCTTATGAGGGCTGAGATTTTCTTCTGATCTGGAGTGCCCATTCCCTGTTCCAGTGTGATATTTGCTACAGGCACATGAAAACCAAATTAAACAGGATGGATGTCACCTTGCATTAACCTGCTGGGCTTTTCCCCACCCCGCAACAACAGGTAATGGTTGGGGAAGCTTTAAAACCCCCAAACTGATATGCTGAGAGGTAGCCACTACAGCTACTACTCCCCAGCCACTACAGCTCGTAGGTTTTACCTCTTTTTACCTCTGTAATTTTTTTTTTTTACCAAAAAATTTGGCAAGATTTTTTTTTGCCCAGATATGTCCTCCTTAATTTCATGTTTGCTGAAAGAAAAGGGATCAGAGCAATCAGTCCTGGCATCTTTGTTATTCAAGGGAATGTCAATTAATCCAGATAGTCACATGCTGGTTATTCTCCCTGTTACTGTTACTCTGTGTCATTTCCAAAACTTCTCGGACATTTGCAGGCACTCTCTGCTATTATTGACCTTAATTAGGCAGTTTTAAGTCCTGGGAAGTTGTTCCTGAGTTCAAACGTCCATTATGGACTTCTATTGTGCTTTTTTCTCAGCAAGTGGGTGCAAGTGGATAATATATGGGGCTACTACAGAGGATCCTCCTTTTCCAATCACAGAATCATAGAATTATTATAGAATTATAGAATGGCCTGGATTGGGAAGGATCTCAAAGCTCATTAAGTTCCAACACCCTTAGATATCTTCCAAGGCAGGATTTCAGTAGCACCTCCAGGTCCATGTGAAGACCCTGCAGCATCTCCATTTCCAAAGCTGTACAGAAAAATGGTGGGAAAAAAGAAAAAAATATGACTTCTCTAGGTCTTCACAGAAAAACCTCAGGAGAGATAAGAATAGAGTCTTGAGTCAGGAAACTTTATTGTGAGAACATCCCTGGGTGAGGAACCTCACAGCAGTGGAGACCTGAGCCAGAAAATAATTATAACATTAAATATTTGTGTCCAATAACCTGCAGAGGATATCCCTGTGGGAGTTCTTCTCCCGTGTCACTAAAAACAGTGTTGTCATTACTTTTCTTTCTGTTTGTCCCTTTCACCTGCTCCTGGGTAGGTAAAAAACCTGCCTACTTGCCAGTAGGTAAAAAACTCTTCAGATAAAAGGTTTTATAAAGTGTACACAACCTTTTGTCTGATCCTATTGACCATGTAAGCCGAGTTTCTTATGAAGCTTTTCAAGTTACCTAAATTCAGAGTGCATTGTAAAACGTTTTTAAAAAAAATAAAATTCCACAGTGATGATGCACCCTGTGGAAAATGTGGGTGGGAAATGAGGCCTGGGATTATCAAGGATGAAATGCAAACTCTGTGCAGGCCAAGGCTCATTTGTATCACCCGGGATCCTGGCAGGGTCCTTGGGAAGCAGCACCAGATGGAGCCCAATGTGGACAGAGATGGAAAATGGCATTTCCAGGAGCAACACAGCTGCCTTTGTGGGCTTTAATCAACCAACTGAAAAGCTGAAAATGAGGGGGAAATAATTACCAATGATGATGCTAAGAATTATAATAATAATAATAGGAACAGTAATATTAAAAAGACTTTTGGAGAGAATGAAGGCAAGGAGGCTTTTCTGGATGTGGCAGAGGAAATCCAGCTCAACCTTCCACTGTGGCTGTGAGGGGAAATTTTTCGTGCTGTTGGCATCTTTTTTTATATATGCTGAGTTGTGCAAGGCCCAGAAGTCCTTTCTGGGAAGGTAAACATGGATTAGACAATTAAAAAATAATAAATATGTAAAGCATAATTTCTTTTTGTCAAAATTGCCTCGAAGCATGTGTTAAAAAGTTTAGCTGGGAGTTTGAATGCTTTCATTTTCTGAAGGGCAGGCTGCAATAAGCAAGTTGCTGAAATTAAACACAATAACCTGGTGATTTTAATGAGTTTTTCAATTACAGGTCCACAAATAACCACATCTGAATTAATATAAAAAAAAAAAAAAAAGAAAAAACACCCTGATGAGGCACCAAGCCTAACCAGGGGATTAACTGTGTTAGAAAGCAGTATTGGAGAAAAAAAAATAGTAGTTTATAAGGAATGGAAAAACAAAAGAATAATTAGAAAAGTGTCTGTATGCTCCATGTCATTAAGGAAGGGAATAAAATGAGAAGTGACAAAAGTTATATTTTTAAAAAGGCTTTGGGAAGGATTTTAATACAAGCAGTGGAAGCTTGTTATAGCATGTAACCATGAAAAGGAAAGAAGCTGGATTATCATGCAGGGAGGATATTTTAGAGCTTGGAGATAATCCACATAAGGCCCAAACTTAATGGAAGTTCTGCTTCCTTTCTTTTCAGAGATAAAGAAAAAACAAGCACTGCAGAAACAAAATAAATTAATAAAGTAAACAAGGGTATGAAAATGGAAATTACTTCATCAAACTGCTGCATAAATGCAAACTGTCTGCAACAACTGACAGCAGAGAAAATGAAAGAAGCTGGTCATGGGAAATGACATCTGACACCATTATTTCTAAGGAATGGATCAAATTACAGACTGACAAAATAAGTAAAGCAAGATAAGGAAAGGCTGAATGTGGCCCTGAGCCACCTGGTCCAGTGGAAGGTGTCCCTGACCATGGCAGGGGGTGGGACAAGGTGGTCTTTAAAGTCCCTTCCAACCCAAACCAGTCTGGGATTCTGGGAAACAGGAAGAAGCAGCAAACTTAACTTTTCCATTAGCACCTCTGAGAAAAAAACCCAAAAAACCAACAGATCCTATTTTCATGTTAACATGGGACATAATGGCATAATGCTGAGAATGAAGGAGCAGCCTGCATTAGTAGGAACTGTAATTTGCTGTGTCATTGGATATTGCAGTATGGGAGGATAGGGAAAGATATCTGCAGACAGCACAAGCCCCATAAATTTTCACACCAAAAAACCCCCAGTGGATAGCTTCTTTACAAAGCCAAAAATCTCATTTATTTGTGTATGAAGTAACTTTGGAGTCCAGCAGATCTCACTTGCACTCAGCACATGCTCTGCCTTGGAAATATTGGTGAGTTGTGACTGCAGCCAAGCACACAAATACATGGAAAAGCTTTCATGGAGATCCTCTGAGTGAGGTTGCTCCGAGTGTGGCTGAACAAAACACAAATGCTACAGCAGTCTTAACAAAAGTGATAAAACTGGCAGCAGTTCCTGCCAGTGTAAACACACAGAAATTTTGAGCTGATCTATTTCACCCTCACTGTAACTGTGGGGAAGGGAAGATGGAAGCCAACAGAGTCAGTGAGTGAGATATTGCTCATCATGGACATTTGAATTATTTCCCCAGAGGCTGTAATTCCTTTGAGGAACGTGCTCATTCTAACTCATTTCACACAGTAATCATGCCTGTCATTTGTTTTGAAGATTTCTGCCCCTTCTCTGGTTTGTTTTTGGTCCTGTCAGTCCTCTGGGGTGGCATCTCCCACCAGGTGTCCTACTTGGACAAGGGCAGGACAGTGCTTGGGGTGTCAACTTCTCTCTGGTGACCAGTGACAGGACCCAGGGAACAGCTGGAGCTGTGCCAGGGCAGATTTAAGTTGGAGATCAGGGAAAGGTTCTTCCTCAGAGGGTGCTGGCACTGCCCAGGCTCCCCAAGGAATGGGCACAGCCCCAAAGCTGCCAGAGCTCCAGGAGTTTGGACATCACTCCCAGGGATGCTCAGGGTGGGATTGCTGGGGTGTCTGGGCAGGGATATGTGCTGGATTGGATGATCCCTGTGGGTCCCTTCCAGCTCAGGATATTCTGTGATTCCATGAAGCTCCCTAAACTGGAATCCTGATGGATGCAAGGCACTGCAGTCTGGATTTTGGATTTGGCACCTGAGGATCAGCTGTCCCAAGGAAGCCTTTCCATGATGAAGACTCAAGCACCTCTTGTCCACTTTTGAGGAAGTTGGTGGACACCAGATAATCACCCCCCGAGAACCTGTTAAGAGAAACAGAGAGTTTGGGAAACTCATTCTCTTCTTTGGAAGGAGCCAACATTGAGCCATTTCAACTTAATTTCCCAAAATTAGGGTTCAGGAGAGGCAGGTTTTGGCCCTCCCTGCCTGGTGCTTCAACAATCACTGAGGCCTGCTGGGTTTTCCTGCCCTTAAAAGAGTGGAGTGACCTTTTCCTCAGATTCCCAGTGGGGTGTGACCCAGAGAGCTCAGGGGTGCCCTGGACATGCTCCAGCCCAGCAGCACTCACTGAGCTTTAGCACAAACTGAGATGCTGAGAAACCAGGAGCAGGAGCAGCTCCTGCATCCACCACCCCAGAGACCTCCCTGGTCACCCAGGGAGATGCCCAGGTCGGGTAGGAGCTCTGGGAGGAGAGGATTTGCAGCTTGCACCCTTAGATTTAGGGGCCAAATTCCACCTAACCCATTGTTCAGGAAATTTAATCAAGTACTGAGTTCAGCCTTCAGCTCTCTCTGCCTTAGTTTGATGCCTTGGGAAGGCTGACCTGAAACAGAGACTGGACAGTGCTGGAGAATAAAGTAGAGATTTATTAAAAGGCCTTTAAGGTACACCTTGGGTAGGACAAGAGCCTGGCCAGGGCTACACCCAGGGTGGACCCAAAATGGTCACAAAATGGATGATCAATCACAAGTTCTCACACTTCTGTAAGTTTTGGTCCATTTGCATATTGGGGTTTAATTGTCCAATTCCAGCTCCAGGTTGTGAGGTCCCATCCTTCTTGTTCCTCCCTTCAGCCACCCTTGTTTGTGCTTTTGGGCCTGAAAGTTGTCCTTGGTCTTCAGCAGGAAAAGGATTTGTTTTGTGTCCCTGCTCTGTGAAGAGCTGACTGACACTGACTGTGAGCTCAGAACTGCACCCCTGAGCAGCACAGAACCTGAAATACATGAAAGCTCAAACTTAAGGCATCAAGTTCATCTGTAAAGCATTTCTGGCCTGGGGCTGGGAGACTTTTGGAAGTGAGTGCCTGTTGCCTTTAGTTTGCAGCAGATTTGTCCAGCAAGGCCTGTAGAAGATTTCACAAATTCTTGGTACTTGCTCATCCAGGAAGAGCAGCTCACAAATTGATGTCTTTCATTTGTGCTGTTTGAGCATATAAAATGTCACGAAATCAGAAAATAACAAATGATGTGGAGGAATTCTTTGCAGAAAACAGCTTGTTAACATTGTGAAAAATGCCCCTCAGTGGCTCTGCTAATTGTTAGGATATTTTACAGCAGGGGAATTTTGCTTAAGAATCTCCAAGGTATGCAAGAACTGCAAAAATAAAGAAAAACAGGTAAGACTAAGCATTCAGGACAGACCTGTGTCAGGAGACAGGCCTTGTTGGAGAGAATTAAAATCACAGTTTGTTCAATGTAACCAGACAGTGAGTATGCAGTCCTTGGCTATTTATAACTCACAAATAAGGCAAGCAGACAGCTAATATAGCCAGGGGCCAGCAGGAACAGAGCAGTGCAGCTTTATTAGCAAACCTAGGTGGACATGTCATTTGAGATATCCATGTGGGAAAGTATTTTTATGGTCTGTGTGTTGAAAAAGGTCAGAGATGCTTTAAAAATGAAATTAAATGAAATTAAACCTTATTGAAGATAGCCGTGTCCCTCAGGCCCTTGGGGTCCCTCAGAGGCTCAAAGATTATCTTTAGAGAAAAGTGGGTTAATCACAGGGGACTTCAGCCTGAGTGGAAAAATCCAACACAGTCAGATTTGCAATAGATGGGGAAAGAAACAGCATTTAGGAGCATATGGCAATTATCAAGCAGTAGAGAATAATGGCTGCTTAATTATAAACTCCTGCATGCAGACTTTCTGACAGGCGAGCTGGAGAAGCAGTCCAGCTCTCTGAAAATGCTACAACCAAAACAATTCCATGGAGTTGTGATCTCTGAGTTCCACTGGCTGGGCATGAGCCAGGCAGAGCTGGTGGCTTTCACACACCTGTATTTGGGTCTCTGTCACAGGGACAGCTTTGTGCTGGGAAAAATGAAATTAAAACAATTTACCTGCATTTGTGTCTCTGTCACAGGGGCAGCTTTGTGCTGGGAAAAAATGAAATAGAACTGTTTGACCCAGTCAGTGATGTTTAGAGGTGTTTCAGTTTAATCATTGCTGGGTTTCTTGCCCAGAAATATTTGCAGGGATGTGCCCTGGTTTGCCTTTGTGCTGGAGCCCCAGAGAGGCTGTGGCAGTGCTGGGATGGCTCCTCTGCAGCTCCTGCCATCCCTGGAGCAAAGTCACCCATCCCAGGAGAGGCCCAACAGCATCCACACACTCAGCTCCTGCTTTTGGAGAGGAAAGCTTGTCTTTGGTTAATCTTTTGTATTCTTAAAAAAAAAAAACAACCAACCCTCAAACCATTTATGAAGGAAGCCCATAGTTTTTTCTGTCACTTTTTCATGTATTTAATTAAAAACTAAATCAATGAAAGGAAGTTTGAATCACCCTCAATTGCATCTCCTTTTCAAAAAAAGAAAAAGAGTATCAGTTTCTTACCTTAAAATTTTCCAGAGGTCCAATATAAAGGAAAAAAAGATAAATATGTAGGAGCTTTTTGTGGTGTTTTCTTTGGAAGCACAGCAGTAACCATGCCTCAGGTAACTCTGCCCATGGAGTGATTTCCTCATGCGTGGGGACCTAAAGCAAGCAACCTTAAATATATTGATCCTTTCACACATTTCTTATTGCTTCCTCATCCCTGCACACCACAGTAATGATGGTTTAATTGTTGTGCAAAAGTTAGATGTTATTAGCAATGGTTTAGCCTCCCTCTGCATTATACTGAATTCAAGTATGCTGTTAGCTTCTATTTTTGTCCCACTAACTTCATTTTCTTCAGGAGAAACATCCATCCATCATTATTATAAATTCAAGACAGGTTATTCTCCCATCCGGAAAAAAATTCTGTTAGATTTTGGGGTTTTATGGCTTACAGATACATTTTATTACAGTTTTTTTAAAAAATAATTATTTGTGTCAGTGAAGATATGTACTTTCCTCAAGAACCAAGTCACTATTAAGTGATTTATATGTTATTTTAAAATAAATGGGATCACAGAAGAATAGAATTATAGACTGGGACCTTAAAACCCACTGTCCCAGGCTGCTCCAAGCCCCAATGTCCAACCTGGCCTTGGGCACTGCCAGGGATCCAGGGGCTGCCACAGCTGCTCTGGGCACCCTGTGCCAGGGCCTGCCCACCCTCCCAGGGAACAATTCCTTCCTAAAATCGAATCTAAACCTTCCTTTTTTCAGTCTGAAGCTGTTCCCTGTGTCCTGTCACCTCATGCCCTTGTAAATAGTCTCTCTCTGTGGCACCTCTGGGCTGTGGAAGGCTGCACAGTTTGGTTGGTGATTTCTTTATCCTTTTCACTTTTAATCTTTTCCACTAAGTCCTCCTTTTTGATTTTTATCTCAATGTTAGGAAAGGCAGGAGGAGCAGGACAGAGTTAAAGTGTTTGTGTGCTTTTGAACTCTCCTTACTTTTCAAACCCAAAGGCAGCCAGAAATCATCCTTGCATTGCTACAGCCAGAGCTGGGAGAGAGAGAGCAGAAAACTTCAGGTTGGAAGGCAAAGGTTTCATGTTCTTTCATTTTTCTCTGTGCTGGGAAGGAAATGCCCTTGAACAGAATGACCCAAGAGTGGCACAGCTTGTGACACCAGAGTTTCCCTATGGTCCTCTCTGCTCCTCACTCTCTTCTACAGCAACAGGAAATGAAACTCTTCTCCTGCTACCAAAATTAGGGCAAGCTGCGGTCAATAAAAAATTGGGAGAAAATTAATTTCATCTATCAAAGCATCATCTTTCTCACAGAGCAACCTGGAGGAACGCAAAGCCCAGTGAAAAATATGTAAATTTTATTTCCGCCACTGCTTTTGATCTGAGTTTTGCTGGAGAGTGACACAGGGTTTTATATTTTTAATTGCTCCTGGGAGCAAAATCTCAAAGAGTCCACTTGAATAACAAGATAGCTTTGAATTTAGTGAGTGGAAATCAATAACTAAGCGGGAAGAGTTTTCTTTTTGTTGGTGAAAAAAGCAGTTTTACCTTCTAGAGGCAAAGCAATTCAGCCTGCATGGGTCCTGTAAGACTTGCAAATGCAAGAGGATGTTGTTAAAACAGAGGCCACAGTGCAGAAAGTGAATGCAGATAGAGCCAGGTAAGAGTACACTGAGTATCACTCAACAAGTAACACTATGGACTAAAATGTTTTTTATTCCCCATTTTAAATTTTCACCAACCATTTGAAAGTTTATATTGCCTGTTATCTTTTCTATAAGAGCAGACATCTCTTTTTCTAACCTGAATGAATGTTATTATTTGTCTCCTAAATACAGGAATAAAACCAGGTCACATGCTTAAAATCACAAGAGTCTTTAGAAATGCTCAATTTTCAGTGTCTTTAAAATAATT
>VWZU01005329.1:246291-331109 GCA_013397095.1 Sterrhoptilus dennistouni | reverse complement strand
TATATATATATATATATATAACTGGTGCAGTTCTACTGGAAAATATTTATTCCCTTGGCTAAGGACAATGCTGATACCACCTTTAATTCATGTTGCTATTTTGTCAATGGCAAACCATAATATTTCCATGTGTAAGAAATGTTTCCTATACATCATACTGCATAAAAAGACATAAAAATAAACCCATTCCTTCGGAGAGAAAAGAACTGGTGGGACAGGAAGAGGTTCCCTATGAGCCAAATATTCTTCTGCTTAGGTCAAAAAGCAGCAAGCCCCCAAAAAAGCAGTTTCCTTGTGCATCACCCACTACCCTTGTCAAAATAAATTGTATATTATGTATTTAGGAGAAAACAATAACCAGGAATTAGCTCAGACTAATTTAAACCAAAATAATTAACCTATCTCAGGAAAATACAAATCACCAGCTCACTATTTATTTTTTTCAAAGCTTTGTATAACTTTGCAAGAGGAAAACATTCCAGAAGAGCAATCCATAGCTGCACATGCAGCTGCCTAAAACACGAAGGAAATAATTTATTTCTCTGTGCCCCTGACATTTTTCTTGGGTAAGAAAGATATTTAAGCTTCACAGCACAAATATCAAGACTGTAGGATCTTCATATTTCTGAGGTAGACTCATTGTGTGTTTGACTCTGTGAGGTGAAGCAGAAGAACCAGGACAGTCTTTTTGGCCCATCCTTTATATGTCCCTTGTAATTTTTTTAAAGGGTTTGTCTGCTTTCAACTTCAGTGTCTTCTGGGGACTCCTGTCAGTAATTCCTTACTGAGAAGCCTAATTGCATATATTTTTTATTCCCTGCCACTTGAGCTCTCAGTGAACCCCTAGAAACACTTTCTGGGGAAATAGTTGTGAAAATTCATAGTAATACCAAGAGTTTATCAGCTTTTTTTTTTTTTTTTCTTTTTTTTCCTAAAAATAGTCTCATAAATAAAAAAAGGTCACTTGTAGAGATATTTATGAAGACTATATAGGAGGGATTGCAAAGGTAGCCCAGAGGAAAATGCTGGTTTTATTCAAGTAAACAGATAAATTATGTTTTTAGAAGCTGCACACAGCTGGCATTGTGCTTGTGTGTGAATTTATATACATATATACATACATATATAGAGAGAGATAATATATATATGTGCTTGTGTGAATATTTATATATACAGACTTGTGTATAACTATAGAGAAACAAAATAAAATGTGCCAATGCCAACCCTCAAGCCCACTGAGGATCTTTGTGACCAAAATGTCCTCATGAAATGGAAAGCAAGGCAAGAGCAACCCCACTTGGGTTAGCCCTGAACACCTGGCTACAGAACTAAGAGTTTCTGTTTATGATCACTGATAGGGCAAAGCATTGGGGTTTTTTGGGGTTTTTTTGACAGGGTTTTCTCAAAAATCTTCATCAGTGCCCCTGAATAGATTGCAAATTCCTGTGAGCCAGGAATCTCTCAAAATTGGCAATACCTACTATGATGAAGACATGGTTTCAACTCTTCCTTTGCTAAAATTGGGTACCTGCTGATATACCATCCTACATTCCTGAGATTTCTGGGAATCCAAGGCAACTGGGAGGATATTTCATCCTTTGGGAAGGCTGCTGGCCTGAAGCTCTAAGGAATGGTGTATCCAGCAGTGTGGCTTCTGTTGTCATGGGCACATTGATGGCAAGGTTTTGTCCTGTTGAGGAATGAAATGACTGGATTGCAGCTGCTGTCTACCAGCACATGCCCCCCAGTGATGTGAGATTGTCACAGCAATATGGAGAAAACCTGGGAAAATGTTAATAACACCTTCTGGAGGAGGCTGTGGGAGCCTCCACTGGTACATCCCACAAACTCTGCTGGTAGTGAGGGTCTCCTGGACTCACACCTGTGCCAAAAGCCATGTGCAACTTCCTGGAGGACTTCCAGCTTCCTGGGCCCTTTGTGGAGCTTTAGGTTGCAATGCAAGATGTAACCAGCAGTGTGTATTTTGTTAAAAGCAGCTGGGACAGTTTTTCTTTATCCCTTCCGGGACCCATCCTCCCTCCAGGGTATCTCTGCTGTCCATGGGCCATCCAGGCTCACTGCAGGGCTGATACAATGCCATCATCCCATGGGGAGATGCTCCACCCAGGGGGAGGAGCCCAGCATTCCTACATGGACATAATCTGAGATTTAACACACCAGAAGACTGGAAGGAAGACTGGACCTGTTTCATCACCACTGGACCTTCAGAGCAAAACTCCACCCCTCTACAGGATCATCTCTGCTCCAACAGAACCACATTTATCACTCTGGGAGGACTTGACTGGACTGACACCAACACCCCAACAGGGGGTCAGCTTGTGTTCTGACTCTGTCAGTGTTTTCATTTTTGTTTCTTTGGTTTTTTTGTACTACTACATTTTCATTTTCATTTTCCTAGTAAAGAGCTGTTATTCCTATTCCCATATCTTTGCCTGAGAACCCCTTAATTTCAAAATTATAATAATTCAGAGGGAGGGGGTTCACATCTTCAAGGGAGGCTCCTGCTCTTCTTAGCAGATACCTGTCTTTCCAAACCAAGACATGTGGGCACAACAATATCTGCAGGGATATAAATAAAGCAGGCATTTTACACTGGAATTGCACATGAAATAGATCCTTGATAAAAAATAATTTACAGCAGTGATGAAAAAATACATAGGATAAAACCCCATTCCAAAGCCAAATCATCCTCCCCAGCTGAAGACCAACCACAGACAAGACTAATAACTAGAAGCAATTTATAAGGAGCTGAAAACACCATGAGAATAGGGGAATAAAACACATTTTGACTAGAACAATATAATGTTACTGGCAACACAATGGCATACAAGCCTCAGGAGGTGTCATGCTGTCTTCTTTGATTAAAAGCTTGAAGAGAAGCATGAGTATTAATTTAGAAAAACTGTTTATATCTTCTGTCTCTCTAGAATATTATTAATTGGAGTGTGCAGAATTAGGTCTTCAGAGCTCTTGCAAATCACTGTAAGCAGCGAGTCTTTATGCAGAAGGATAAAGCAAGGATTTCAGAGGCTTTGGGAGAAGTAATTAAGTTCTGTTACTTGCAAGTGTTTTTGTTTACAGGAAGAACTTTCCCCACAGAAGTGGACATAGTTATTTTTCTTTGTTTTTCCTAACAAATATTTCCTGAGGGAGAACTACCAAGATTAATTAATCTTATTAAATCTAAGGCAGAAAACATCTCACTGCTGTGAGAGACTTGAAACACTGAACTAGTTGTCCTGGATCCTCAGGCTCCATGACTTGGAGCATCAATAATATCACCCCATCCAAAGGTGAGGGACAGCTGAAAAAATGCCATTTGCAATGCTATTTCTTTCTTTCAGCTGCCTAAAGAGATAAATTCCACTTTTAAATGGGTTCAGGTAAGACAGGTAAGTCTCTCTGATCTTTCCTTTAGTGACAGCATGGGATCTATGAGGAGCTTTATTCCTGGGTATCTGGTGGTGTGGGAATGGAGAAAGTGTTTCACATTTGTCCCGCCTTTTAGGATTTGAAATCAAGAGTCACCATTCATTTTCTATCTTTTTTTTATCTGAAACCATCTTTCACATATCTGGATACTGTTAAGAGATACAAATCTGGGGCTCAAGGACAGAAAGAAAATCCAAAAAAATCATTGAGTGATTTGGCGCAGCAATTAAAAAAAAAAAAAAAAGGTTCATATTGTGACCTAAGCACAATAAAATTATTCCCTAATTTTCACAGCAGTCTCTTAAAGGAGACTTAAACTCTCCAGCTCTGCAGGTCAATCAAAGTGATGGTATTTTCCCATGAATACGGGTTAAAAGATTGGGACCCCAAATCTGCAGCTGGTGCTGAGCAGAAAGCAGTGGCTGGGAGGATGATGCATGCTCAACTTCCAGCTAAAGCCATTACACTGAGAGTAAAGGAGCTCAGGGAGTGCCCATTGCCCAAATCCAATTTTCATAGCAATGTGTTGCTGAGAGTGCAAATTACTGAAAATTTGCCAATCCAAAGGTAATATTCAGAAAAGCCTTTCCAGTAAAAGTGGAAACAGGCTCTCAGTTAGCCATGCTGCTCTTCCAATGAAGCACGGGTGGAATAAACCGCACATAATTTCAATAAATAAAAGAAAACACAAAGCAAACAGTGTTGTAAAAATCCTGGTGAGAGGAATTGCATTCTAACACTGAACACATGGAAATAAACCCTTTTGGAATGCTTACACTCCAGCTGAGTTAGAAATAAAATAAACCTTCATGTGCAGTCAAAGACCAATGGATTTCTTGGTGGGAGGAAAGTCAAAGAGTTGAAAAGGTGGGATCCTAGCAAAGCCTAAAGTTTGTCTGCTAATGTGACTTTTCTCCACCTAATAATTTCACTGCCCCTCCTATATGACATAGTTACCTGCCTCCTTTTCCAGCAGATTGATTCCCATATTTCTCCCTATTTATCCCCAGAGGAGAAGATGTGCCTACTCAGTTCCCAGGTCTCTCACACACCCCACATGTGCTGGTGGTGTGTCCTGTGATCCCCTCCGTTTCACCAGCCTTGGGTGGAGACCTCCAGAGGTCATAAACTTACTGCCCTTGGCATTAATTAGTGATAGCCTTTCTAAATGTGGAAATCCAGTGTCTAACCTCCCTGTGTGTCTGTGAATCCGTGACCATTGCTTCATCCCACAGGAGGGAACATTTTGCTGGCAAACTGGAAGCCGAGCATGTTCCCTGGCCCCAACCAGTCTTACTGATAAAAAGTCAAATATGACTCAAATTTGACTTTTTGATAAAAAGCTGAATATTGTGAAAGATAAACTTGTTAAAATTATTATTGAACTCAGGGAGTGCATAAGGAAAAATACAACTTTGATGTGATTCAAACCTATAAATGTGAGTGAATGCTTCCACTTTTGTACCTATTTTTTAGGCCAGTTTGGGTGGGAATTTCACAAAAGAGGAGCTGTTTCCACGTGAATGTTCTAGCACTGAGCCAGCTTGGGTTTACCTGGCATGACATTGGACTGAGTCGTTATTAGGCATCATATCTGCTCTGAAGGAGAGATTGTTTGGAAAACGGTATTTGGAAATCAAGCGATGGAAAATGAAGTCTCATTCCTGTCAGTGAAGTTTGATTGCTGAGAGTCGATTTGGTGCCTTATGAAACAGGAAAAATATTTTGTGCCTCAGGAAATATGTATGTTAACTGGATATTACTTTGAATATTTTAATATTCTGGCTGACACATCTGTTCCAAAGAGATACAAACTTCTCTTTCATACAGCGGCTGATAATCTGGCAGCTGACGGAAGAAGACTGATGAAGAGTGTTTCAGAGGAAGATTGTTTCAAAACATGATTTAAATGGTACCCTGGGATTTATAACTTTAATTAGTCCCAGTTCAAATGCTTTTGTTTCCAAGCAGACAGAAAGTGCTGGTGCCTAGGCAAGGATGGTCCTGGGCTTGGGGTGGGGGGCACTGGATGCTTTTTTTTCCCCCCATGCTCTCAGGGAATACCAAATCTCTGCCAGGCACAGCAGAGCGCACATGTGCTGCCACCAGATTCACACAGATGTGACTGTCTGCTGTCCCGTAAACATTTCTTTTGATGATGCCCCAGAAAGAGAATCTAGTTCACTTCCTCCAGGCTACAGAGAGCTAACTGGGATGGAAAAGAGTGAGCAAATCCGTGGAAAAGAGCCAGCAGCGGGAAGGAGAGGCTGGCATCCCCGGCAAGCAGAGAGCCCTGCCAGGGAGGCTCTCCTGGAGCTGCCCGAGCTCAGGGCAGCCAGCTGAGCTTGTTCAACCCACATTTGCTGATGAATAAATATTGTGCCTGTCTGTTGGAACCCTGGAGGCTGAAAATTTCAGGCTTTCTGTGTTAGAAGGTGCTGACCCTCAAGCAAGCACCGCATTTGACTTGAGGTTGTGGAAAAGGCTCCTGAGATTGAGTGATGACACTGGGGTGGTGGGTGTGTAGTTTGAATGGAATTGTGAGATCTCACAGGGTAAAAAACTTAGATTTGGGATTTTATTATATAGTAATACATGGAGCAAGATGGAGGACTTTGGAAGTTAGGTCTAAGTCCTTCTTCTTCACCTTCTTCCTTCTTCATGGGTTTGGGTGGTTTTCTGTAATTGGGTGAAAAAGGTCCACATTGCGGGCCTTGGGTGGTCATTATTGGGTCAGAAACATAAATAATACAGGTATCACCTCGTTATTGGGTAATTATTACCTAAATAACCTTGGAAAGAGTTAGAAGGACTCCATTTTACCTCTGCTCTCTAATTGCTAGTTGGAGGTCACGGCTCATGAGTCTGTAAATAGATAAGAAATAATAAACATCCAAGTCTGAACTCGAAACCTACGTTTCCTGTGTAATAATCCTGACCTTAGCAAGGAAAAAAATAAGCCAGAACCGTCACACCTGTCATTTGGAGAGGTGATTCCTCCAAGGGAATGCTCCCTTCCCCAAAGACAGGCACTGGAAATGCTGTTCAAGCCCTGCTGCTGGGGGAGGCTGTCCCAGGGCTGCTCCCTCCCTTCCCCAGTTAATTGGAGAGGATGTAATTCCGGTGTCTGTCCAGCTGGGAATCCTCTGCCCTGTGCACTCGAGCATTCACCCTTCCTGCTGCACTTTGAATCACTCGATGATACTTCTATTATTAGCAACACCTGACCAGAGCAAATGGAGCACATCCTTTTAGGGGGATTGTTTCTGCCCTCAGTTGTTGGTTTATTTATTTGTGAATGTTTTGGCTGAGGAAGCTTATTAAATAATAATAATAATGCTGGGATGCATTCCTGAAAGAGTTGGCATGGTGTGTTCTTAAAAACCTGACAGCATCACCACACTGCTGGGTATTCGACTTCAACGTTGTAATGGATTTAAACAAAACAACAAACAACAAACAACAACAACAACAAAAAATCTCCCCCGAAAAAACAAACAAAAACCCCACAGAAACCCCAACCAAGTAGAAAAGACACTGAAAAAGCCCCAAAAATCAAAACAAGCAAAAACACACACCAAAAAACCCCAAAACAAACCAAACATACACACACACACAAAACCCCAAACAAACAACAACAACAACAAAAACCCCCGCACAAATATTAAAAAAAAATCCCCATGTGTGGTTTTAGATGGGATTTATTCCCAGTTTGGTGGGTTTCACTTTCTCCTTCATAATTTCTGCTTCTGATCTTGCTCACCCTGGCAGACCTGACTCACTTGGTTGCTGCACAAAGGAATTAACACTGGATTTCTGTGGCCTCCTCAAACAGACAGAGAGAAGGTGCAGGGGGCTCTGAGGGATCAGGTGTGAGGGGAAGAGAAGTTGCAGCATTAGAATCAAATCTATGAGCACAGAGATCTGTCCCTCCCCTGGCTGAGGGACTTGTGCAGCTTCACCCTGCACCAACTCACTGCTGCTGCTGCTTCCAGAGCTATCCAGGGGGTTGGCATTGCCTTGGTAACTCAGCAAGAGTCTTCTCCTTGCAAAAATTACCATGTTTTTATTTTATTTTCAAACTATGGGAGCAATTTGGGTTCCCAAACTAAGCACTTGTGCTGTTTCAGTCCTTCCAATCTGCCTCTGCTGCCATCTGAGCTGTGCCCTGACCCCTCCACAGCCCCAAAGGAGGTCTCACCCTCAGGGGTGAGAATGGCACTAGGTGCCTGCATTTTGGTCATTAAATATCATCTGGCACCCCTCTTTGCACACAGAGCCTGATGGAATTGGGTGAAAGCAGGAGAGAAAAACAAGCTAAGCAACACTGAGCCTGTTTTAGTATGGGCATGGAAGTCACCAGCTGTCAGCACTCTGGGGTAAGGAACAATTTACTGGGGTGGCCCCTGCAATTAGGAGGCTTTTTCGTTGCTCTAGAGCGCTGGATGAAAGATGAGAGATCCTCTGGTTTGAGGGATTTCCTGATGATTATGGCTTTTCCCCTGACACCTCAGGCCTCCAAGTATTTTCCTTAACAATCTCAGTGGTAACAACAACTTTCCCCAAATGAAGCAGAGGTGAGGGAGAATCAAGGCAAGGAGATGCTGCCCTCACCATTAAAGCCCTTTGCTCTCCCTGAACCTCTTGCTGCCTCTTTCAGGGGCTGGATTATGACACCTGTGATCAGATAACTCCTGAGGAGCTCAAATAACTTCTGGGAAGCTGCCCCTTCCCATCCCAAAGTGGGCTCTGCAGGAAGGGAAACTCTTGGTCGCCTCTGGCATTTTCCCAGCAGGTTCTCCAGATTCCTGCAGGAATCAGAGCTGTCACAGCCTCCAACAGCAGCAACCCCAAATCCCACACCTTGCCAGAGTAAAAGATCCATCACCACTCTCTCTGCTGAGGCTAGGGTTTTTACTGGAGATGCAGCAGAATCAGACATCTAAATGTGTTGCATTTCAGTGGGATTTGTGTGTCTGATTCCCCTCTGACAGGCTTCCCCTCTGCTCCTGCTGCAGCCAGTTCTAAGCCTTTCATCTATTTTGGCAATTACCACACTATTAGCACCACTTCCCATTAAATCTCATCCTGCATCAAGCTCCTGACACATAACGAGGCTATAATACTTCATAACTTCACACTTACCTTAGAACATTTCCAAACAAGATAAAATGATTCACTCTCCTGGCAATCTCCCCCTTTTGTGGCACATAAATTATTATAGAAGTCTTTAAAAATGGAGTGTGTCTGCTTAAAATATGTTTCTGAGTGAGGAGGATGTATGAACAAAATAAGCTCTGTGCAGAAATATTTAACCTGGTAGATTTAAAGCAATATTGATTAGAGCTTACTAGTACACCTCTCAAAATCTCTCCCACATCACCTCAGCTGGCTGGCTGGCTGCAGGGTGATTTTGTCAGAGTGCTCACAGGGAATGACCAGATTTTGGAGTTTGTGCTTCATTATATCCTTCCCTTTGGCTCTGGGTTGATTTACTGCCTCTGCAGTTGGTTTGGGTTTGGGGAGCAGATCCCTCCCTGCAGTTGTGTCCCCTGAGCACAGGGGCTGTACTCTCACGTAGTCCTCATGGGGCAATCAAATCACAGCCCAGTTAGAGTTGTTTTCATGGCTCTTGCTAGGATATTATCTGGATTTCACAATCCAACAAGCCTGACAGAGTTGATTATGCACACTGAAGTCTGTGGCTCTCCCCAAATACAAGCAGCAAATAAATCATGGCCTACTTCTCCTTTTCTCCCCTGTACACATTCTCAAGGACCAGGAACAACAAGTGAGGGCTTTGTGAGGCACCTCTGTGTTCTGAGGCCAAAAAGGGCTTTTCCATCCTTTGTGTGAGTAGATGAGCCTGGTACACAATTCCACAGGATCAGATCCTACCACAGAATCACAGAATGGTTGGTGTTGGAAGGAACCTTAAGGATCATCCGGTTCCAACCTCCTTCCCACTAGATTTCTCTATTTATAACCAAGGCGTAGCACAAGAGCATGGAGCTAATGAACACCAAGTGGGATGAGTCTGGGAGAGGAAAAATGCCTGGCTAAAGCCAACAGCAGCCATTCAATATCTCTGTGGGCATCTAATTTCAGCTGGTGGGGCTGGCAAATCTCCCCTTGGTCCTCTGCAGAGCTGGAGGGCAGGTGTGCCCCAGGGAGGCTCCTGGGGACTTTGTTTGACCTCTCCCAGGGTCAGACAGGGACACTTCCAGCACTTCTCACCCATCCTGACCAGAGGCTCTGTGCTTGCAGAGCTGGCAGAAGAGCCTTTAGCAAATCTTCAAAAGATGGTGCAAGCAAAACGGACTGTGAGGTTTGCTCAGAGTCCAGCTCTCATTAGTAATTAACACTCCTCCCTCCTGGAGAAGAGTTAACGATTCCTTTGCAAGGGTTGACATTTTCCGATCTCCAGAAGTTGCTCCCTGTAGGCAGAGTGCCACAAACTGTTAGATTTCCTCCCTAAAGTGACTTTTCACTGAGGGAGCAACCGGGGAAACATGTAGCCAAGAGGTTCACCACTTGCAATTACCACATCTCCCCTCCTATTTCTATATCCAAATCCATCTGGATCAATCCTGATCTCTCTGGATTGTTCTGTCCCCAGCTGTCCCACAACAGCCACCCCTATTGCACTGCATGTGTCTTCAGCCAAAAGTAGCAACTCAAGTAAGAAAAGGGATTTCTGCCCACTACATCCTATATTCATACTGCATACACAGGATTTATTTAGCTTGTATGGAATGATTTTATCTGATGGCACAAAAATACCTGTGTTGTCCTACAGGAGCTGAGTGAAGCACAGTGTTTCCCTGACACCTTCCCACTTCTTAGAAATACCCTGTAGGCAGCTCCAGAGTTGCTGACCTTTAGACTATTTCACACACATTTTAAAAGTGACATGGGCAGAGTTTTCCATGAATTGCACTGGGGTAAGAGGTCAAAATTGGCTTTTGCTCGTCTGAGAGTGCAGTGATGCAGGAGGATCATGGGGAATCAGGGAGTTATGGGATATCCAGGGCTGGAAGGGACACACAAGGATGAAGTCCAGCTCCTGGCCCTACATAGGACACCCCAAAAATCCCACTGTGCTCCCTGCCATGGGAAAGAAGACAAGGAGCTGATGCGCAGCAGCAATCCTCCTGCATGGGCAGCAAGCCCAATGCCTCCAGGGATCAGCCAATGCTTTTTCAATGCCTGCTGCTTGCTGCCCAAATTTTACCACCTGGAAAACCCAGCACATCCCTGAGAGAAGGGGAAGAGCCCAACAGCAGTGATTTCTGGGGTTTGGGCAGTTTGATGCTTTCCTTTGGATCCATCCCCTCCTCAGTATCACTGTTGCTCAGAGTGGCAGCAATACCCCCTGAGTCTGTGACAGATCAGTGACATCCATGCCTGGTGCCTGGTGCACAGTCTGAGCACATCTCTTCATCTTTTCCAGGCAACCCTGGAATTCTGAGTTCTTCTGAATTCGTAATCTGAGAAAATTCTGGTTTTACTGGGAAATTCTGCGTTCCTGGAGACTTTGAGAAATGTCACATTTGTGGCTCATTTAATCTGCATATTTGTATTTGGAGTAATATTACATTAGGTCAACTGTTATTGTCATTCCAGATATTCCCTGATTTCCATATCTGTACCCAGCTGCTGTGACCCATTTGATGTTACAGCAGGAGTTTTTTCCTCTTTATGTTTAATCTTTCTTCCTTAGAACACTTTAAGGGACTGTAAATTCCCCCATAATATGGAAGGTAAGGTAGTTTCGAGTATAGCAGACCACAGGAAAAAAAACCCCAATCTTGCAATTAGTTTTATTTAAATTAATTTTATAACCAGGGAGCAAGATCTTATTGCTCTTTAGAACATGATGCTGAATTTGTCCGGATTTCTTGGTGCAGACATTTATCCAGTTACATTTATTTAATGTGCTAAATGACCTTTTGAAAGTGCTTTTCCATGTCATGTAGGATATCAGCAACACATTTTAGAACAGCAACAATGCAAGTTCTTTTCCTTTCTTACTTTTGCTGTGAATCAAAAAACAAAACATGCTTGCAGCACTTTTTCCTAACAGATTTTTGGATCAAGTACAATATCTGTTTTTTAAAAAAAGAAGATACAACAATGTTCAGACCTTCCAGCCCATTTCAGTTGTTAGAAGAAATAAGAAACTGAGAATTAATCTGTAATTTCACATATTTGCCTAAAAATTTCATGTTCATAGCTGAAGGGACCTATCAGCCCTATTCTTCCACAATTTGCTTCTAGAGCTGAAAAATACCTGGAGAGTATGGACAGAACACCAAACCCCAGGGGTGTTTAAGATGAGTTATACTGGATGGAAAAGCTTTAACAGAATAATCTTTCAGAATGCTAATTGGTTGGTAACACTGACAATTAGTTGCTTCAACTCTGTTTTATTTCCTTCAATTTAGACAGTTAAATATAGATGCAAAGTTTGATAATTACACTCCAATTGGGAGATGTACTATAAACAAATAAGATCCAGTGTCTAAATTGATTAGCAAATCTGCATAAAGCTTTCTTTAAATGCAAGATGTATTTTTCATTACTGTGTAATTATTCATTAAACACCAGCTGTTAAAAGTCAAGTTAATGAAAAATGAAAAAGTGTAGGATAACAAACAAAGTCAACTAATTTCAAAAGAATTTTCTTGAAAGGGTTCTTTGGAAATAAACATATTTGATTTGAGCTAGTGAAACTTGTCACAAAATCTGAGAAGGAGGGGATAATGTTTGCTGAGGATTTCATTGTGAAAACAAAAACATTCCCATTTCCAAATACCATTTTCATGTTGATTTTTGAGAATCAAACATAACATTTTACCCAAAGTCTCCTACAGCACAGTGATATTTAAGCTCTTAGGAAGTTTATGGGAAAGCAAAACTCACCACTTCTTTTCTGTCTAAAATATCTCCCAGATTTTCACTGTCAATTACTCCTCATTCTAATTTAAACATGAACTTAATTGCATTCAACACATTCGACTGCCTCCATATGGAATGAGACCACGGTGAGGTCTGACAGACCACTGAGGTGCTGCCATTTGGAATCCTCCCATGAACTGAAGAGGCAGGAAAAGGCAGTGGCACAGAGGAATCCTTCTGTGTACAGCTGAGCACTCCTCAAACAGCAGAAACCTTTACATAAGGACATGTGTGCTCATCAGCTGTGGTGGGGGAGCTGCAGCTGGCCCATGGAAAGCTCCTGGTTCTGATTATTCAGCAGAATTGTAGAAGCACTGGGAAAGATTTGGGTCCTCAGTCTCCTCCCTGCTGTGGATCTGGCATCTGTCCCAACCAGTGCCACTTTATTCAGGAAAGCCAGGATTTTGGGGCACAGAGAAACAAAGATATATAGAAGGGTTTGGGTGGGAAGGGACCTTAAACTCATCCAGTGTCACCCCCTGCCATGGGCAGAGACACCGTCCACTAACCCAGGTTGCCCCAAACCCATCCAACCTGGTCCTGGACACTTCCAGGGATCCAGGGGCAGCCACAGCTTCTCTGAGCACCCTGTGCCAGGGCCTCCCCACCTTCATCATTGAAAGCATCTTCCTTCAATCTGATCTAAACTGATCTTCCCTCAGTTCCAAACCATCACCCCTTGTCCCATTGCAGCAGGACCCGCTGAAATGTCCCCAGTTTGTCAAACTGAAAAGTCTGACTCAGCTCTTCCAGCTGGATTTTTCAGCCTCTCTGCCAGTTAAGCAGCAAGGGCTGTCATACATAAACATTTTTTTCAGAAATCTGATGTTATTCCCTGCTGCCAATTAGGTTTAGCATAAGCAATTTTTTTCCCCCCCAGCTCCTTTTCCACTCGGTGGAAAAGCCTGATGTTTTTGTGCCTAAGTCCAGCTGAGAAGTCAGCAAGCCGAGTGATTTGCAGAGTGGAAAGTTGAAGGCAGCGTGGATACAGCAGAACATTTGGTTTTAACTTTTTAAATGGAAGCAAAGGGTTTGAATGAGCCCAAGTCAAAGGGTGTAATTTGGATTTGTTAAACGAAATCAAAACTCTGGATTGCAGTCTGGTCTGACATGGGATGCCCACAACATCTGAATGTTGTTTCCCTGGATTCATGATGATTCACGGACTCCAAGCTGATAGCACTGTGATTCTTCAAGTCTAGGAGATAAAACTGAAAATCATTTTTCTATTGTTTTGGCAGCCGCAAGGAAAGGGCAGAGCAACAGGAGGGAGTGAATGTCTTTGGGATGTTGATAAGAGAAGAGAGAGTGGTTTCTAAACCAGTCTGCTGGCTAAGCCTGCATTACACTGGAGATGATGTTTGGGACTTCTACCCTATTTTGGATCATTTGTCATGGCTTCCTAATCCTCTTTTATTCCTCAGAGCTGGAAAAATCTCCTTGCATGTCTGTATTGCACAAACCACTTGGGTGTGTATCACCTCTTATCCAAAATGCTCCTTGAAATTCCACTGCCATTGAGGTCTAATGGCAGGAGATGCCTACACAGTTTATTAACTACTGAGTGATTACCTTGGCTTCAGAATATTTATTTCCAGGCTGATAATTTTCTGAAAAGAAGCTGAATATGTATAATTAACTAGCTAAAATTATCTGTAAAGATTGTAACATATCTTACCTACTACTGTCCTTTTATTTCACTCAAAGTCATGATTAGAACGAGGGCCACACAAATGTAAAAATCTATCTGTTAAAGAAATTATGGCTGCTTAGGTTGTTTGTTCATGTTTATGAGCAGAAACTAATTTTTTAAGAATTAGGGTGCCAAGAAATCTGACTGCATATATTTCTGCCTGTTGGGGCAATAAATAAAATGAAAGCAGGAGAACACAACTGCCCCCATTCTGAAACGTGTCATAGTCCACAGAAAGGATTAATGTGCTTTTCTTGGGACATTTCTTAGGAATGAGAGGTCAAACTACTAAAAGGGGTCTCAGACTGGCCTTCAAATTTATATTGGTCTTATTTTCTATCCCTGAGTGCATTTACTCAGCAAAGACAGAGAGCATCATCCTGAATTTCATTTTCCATGGTAAACTCCATGGTGATCAGGGTATTTATCACACCTTGTACAGGGCTGACCATGGTCCCAGGACACTCCTTGGGGCAAATCTGACCCTCACAAGGACCCAGTCTGAGACAAGAACCCCTCATTTTCCCCTGAAGAATGAAAAGATGGAAAGATGGCCACAGACACATGCCAAGGATTTTCAATTATCAACAACTAATGTAAAAATTGATTGGAGAAAATCCTTTAGGCTGGCAGACACTTTGCAGACAGGGATGTGTTGGGAGAGAGTGAAGCCTTTAAATCAGGCACTTACAGGGCTGAATTGTCACTCATCTTTCAATCCCATCACCACAAAATAGTGGCTTACTCCATGTTTATCTACTTCAGGGTGACTGAGATCATACAAACCTCAATGTCCTGAGTGATTGACTGCAAACTGACTGTTGGTTCACTTTTTCTCATTTTATTTGGTATAAATATATTAAATGTTTGAGTTTCATAACTTCATTCGTGGCCTGCCACTTTGGGAAGTACTCACTCTTTCCCAATTAATGCAGGAAGGCAACTAAAGCCAATTATCTTTGCCTGTTTGGGAAGTTTTCCCCTGTTTGCTGAAAAGCTTAACAAGGGTTAATAAAAAGCCCTCAAATTCTTCCCAGTGACCTTTACATAAGTCTTTACTCCAGCTCAGGGTCAGGCCTTAAATACTGTGTGCTATAGGGATGGATGTCTAAATCAAATAATGAGCAGGGGATAAAAGTGACATGAATGAGAAATTATCCTGATTCCAGCATAAAGAATGACCTAAAATATTGAAATGCAGTAGACTTGTGTCTTGACAACTCCTGCCCATGTTGCAAATAAGAGCAAGACACATAAGTAATAGCCTTTTCTATCAACTCTTGCCAGAATTGCTCAAGAAATATCTTTTGGGGGATTAACTGTTCCTGGACACTTTCTTCAGTGTTTCAGCTCAGAAACCCTTTTTCTTTGTCATGTCTTTCTTACCTATGAGATTTTTTTCTTTAGACAAGAAGCAACCTTAACCCAGAAAGTGCAGCTTTTCAGATCCTATTAGAAAAGACCACATTTTGCTTGTGCCTTTTATGTTGCTGCATTGAGGAAAGAAGCAAATGCTGCCACACTCATCTGGGAACAAAATGCTCAGGGCTAACAGAGGCAGCCAACTCAGGAGGAGCAGTTTGAGAGAAAAGAGAACAAGGATATGGTTATTAAAAAAAAAAATCCCAATGAAGCTCTTTCCATATAAATTCAGTAAATAACCAAAGGAGAATTTAGTGATATTTTAAAGCAGTTTCCTCTGGAGACAGCAGAAGATAAACAGGATGGTTGCAATCAGGAGAGAGCCCAAGTCATCCAAGGATAGAGTTAAGTTATATTTTATATCTTTATAACTTATATAATATATATGCTATATATTTATATCCCCAGCTGGGATGGCTGGAAGTCTGAGCAGAACATGGTTTTTGTAAGAAGTGTCACTATTCCCAGTTCCCACTTTCCCAAGTCCACACCCACATAATACCTACAGATGTTCACACAAACCTAGTCCTCTTCAGAATCCATCCTCCTTTAATACCCATATAGGCAAAATCCTTCTCTTAATTTGTCTTGGAGCTGATATGACACTTCTAACCCAGGAGCTGGGCAATGAAAAAATATATTCCATATTATTCTCCAAATCAAATTATCAGAAATCCCTTCCTGGCTCTCTGCATGCCAAGTACAGCATCCTACAGTGGGACAATTAAAAATTAAGGAAATGAAATTAAGCCCTTTGCTACCAGAATCCCTTAAAATATATAAAGTTCTGTTTGGATAACATATTGCCTCTTGGAATTTTTATTGTGGGTCCTGTGCTTGGACCCACAATAAACCCACAATTGTGTTTCACCCCCATTATAATACAGCTTTCTACGGTGAAAGTCATCCAACACAGTGCAACAAAATTGCACAGCAACTAATCCTGTCCTTCGGTGGATAAAGGTAATATCTTGGAATATTCATGAATTTATCTGTGCTTCTGTCTGTATTTCTGTCTATCTGCAGTTATTTGCCAAGAGCAATTACAGCAGCCAGGGTTATTCCCATGCTCAAGAAGGAGAGAGGTGAAAGAAGAAGGAACAAGATTACAAGTCCAGTTTTCCTGTTATCAGCTCAAGGATGGAGAAGAAAGGGGTTTTTTAACCTCCTTCCTCATTCTGGGATCTCTGTGGACAACTGGGAGCAAGTTAAGGCTGTAAAGAGCCTCCAGTCCTTTCTGGGATGGAAAAAGGATTTCACCAGTTACAGCCCCTACACCCCATAGGATTTGAGCAAAGAAAGGCACTAAATACTCACTGCCACATCCAGGATCACCATCCACACCAGGGATTTTACACCCTGTGCCACCACAGCTCAGACTGTTCCATTAAATACTGGAAAATCACAGTTTGGCTCAAATTTGTTGTGGGTTGAGCCCTTGTGGGGTGTCACCGAGGCAAAATGGCTTTTGAGGAACACACATGTGGGACACAGAGCATTTCCCTGAGCCTCTGTCAGTGCAGGTTTGTGTTCACAGTGCCACAAACCTGGGCCATCACTTCCATTACAGGCGAATATTCTCAGTGATGCATGTCTTGTCACAAAACATCATCTCAAAGCTGGGTTTGGCAGTGCAGGCCTTGTCCTGCCTGGCTTATAAAGAAAAAAAAAATCCCAAAGCATACTTTGAAATAAAAATATTGATTTTAGCTGATTCCTGGCTCAGTGGATAAATATGAGCTTTTACCTTGCTTTGGGAAGCCTGGGAATATTGAGTTGGGGTGGCCCTGCTGCAAGGGGAGATTGGCTTGTCTGGAATTACATTTTATTAGACCAAGCAAGCTGTTTGTTGATAAAGCCTCCAAGTTTGTTTCAATAATTGCTTTTTCATCTTCTCTGGTTGCAACAACCCAACAGATCTTTTTAAGGCAGGTTTTACTTCCCCCTAAAATGGGCCAAATCTTACAAGATTTCTTTCTGGAAATCATTCCAATGACTTCATGAAAATCATGGGCTGAAATTGCCCAGCTTTTTGAAATCAAAAGATTTGGTTTTTCTGCCCTTTCAATGCTGCTGCCACCTCCGTGTAACACACAGGGAAGGAGATGACCTTTAAAGGTCCTTTCCAACCCAAACCATTCTGTGATCCCTTGATCTGAAAGGGTTCATTGCCCTGCCAGGGTGTGTTGGAGGATTTCCTGAGGGGCAGACATGCAGTTTCTACTAATTGGATTGAACTTCTTAATTCTCTGTGTGTGTGCTCACCAATATCACTCATTGGAATGCTCTTCCCTTCCCTTAAGTCAGCACCAAAGCCAGACTTTGTCAGATGTTAGAGCCCTGATGAGTGAAGGAAAGTAGCAGAGGTTTGAGTTTTGGTTGCTTCCCTTCATTAACAGGGAATAAATGTCAGAAGGTTTGCAGGAAAGATTAAAGAAAATAAATTCAAAATCCAGTGTGCCCTTACACAGCTGGAATCAAAAAGGGGGAGAAGCCAATGCCCAGAGAGGAGGGATGATGGTAGCTGGAAATCCAAGGCAAAAGCACTGTGTGCAAATGAGGAAATATTGCAGAGATTTGCAATAGATTTCTCAATTTCTCTGCACTGAAAGCCATTTTTGAAGCCATTGTTTTCATCTCAAACAGTGAACCTGGAAGTAAAAAGAAGCTCCAGCATCATCTGGCTGAGGGACATCTCCTGTGTCTCCAGATTTAGGGATGCTCCTGCATTACTTCACCTCCCAGGCCCAGAGAATGAGGAGAAATACCTCCTTTGAGCTAATTGAATCACACTGATTTCAAATAGAAATTAAAAATCCCCTTTTGTTAGAGATAATTAACTTTTTTTCTTTCACATGAGAGAAAAAGAGCAGCATGTTGTAAGGAAAGCAAATCCCCATTTGTAGCTTTCTGTCAAAATCTCTAAGGGGTTTGGCTTTCACACAAATAACAGAAGTGGGGACTTGGGGTTAATTTAATAAAGCAGAAACTTGTGATGAAGAGCAGGAGATCCTCAACACTGGGAAAAGAAATCAGTCAGCAACTCCTTTAATTTTTCCCTCCTTACAGCTACCAGATCAATGAGGCACTCAGGACTGCAGAGGAAATTCTTAACATGAACACTGTTAAGGCATTTTCCTCTCCAGAGCTTGCCAAGAAAATGCAGGTGTTCCTGGATCCCCAAGTAATAAAAACCCAGGGCTCCTGGGTCTGGCTGACAGATATTCCTGACAAAAGGAAGTCATCTTTCTGCGGGGGAGATAATTGCAGGTGATGTTTATTATGCCTTGGCTTGATAAAAATCCAAGAGTGATTAAGGACATAGACAAAATTTCACCACTTTCTTCTTTTCTGCCTTATAATTAGGTTTTGTGGCTAGAATCTCAGCTACCAGGTGAAATTTAATGTAAGAAAAGTAAAAAAAAAAAAAAATCTAGAATATTATGATATAAATGATATAACAGCTCACTTCAAAGTCTCTGTCCTCACTTGCTCCTTCCACAAATCTTCTATCTTCCTGTGTGTTTGCTTTTTTCTTTTCTCATGATTTCTCTGAACCTTAATCAGGAGAATATTTTAAAAATGCAAATGGATTAACCAGTAGACATGGAAATAGTCTACATGAATGTGGATTCAATCAACTTTGTCCATGGGAAGAACTCACCCAAGACAGGTCAGGAGTCCTTGGTAAAAATAAACTGGAGGTATCCCTGTTCATTTACAGCTCATAAACGCACAGTACTGCTGTAGACTGGGTAGTTTTCCAGATTTTTCCATCAGGAGCTTGCTGAGCTTGGACACCAGGCTGGTTCTGTCTCTGTCTGAGTTTTCTTTCATTCCAGGCAACTTATGTGGACCAATGACTGAGAGAAACCTTAGAAAGTGGCCAATATTTCCTATTTCATTGTTTGAGTTATTTTAAACATTTACTGCATTGAAAAAAAAAAATCAAGGAGATGACAAGGCAGAGTTAGAGTTGACTGAAAGGCTGTGACTATTTCAGAGGGGTTTTATCCCTGTTCTACACTAGTAGAGAGATGAGGGGCGTTGCTGAGCTCTTGAACACAAACACTGTGGCAGCTGGATCTTGGCAAAGGATGAAACTCCTCAGAACTCTCTGAGTTGAGCTACTAAATGGAAATAACAATAACAATAACAATAACAATAACAATAATAATAATAATAATAATAACAATAATAATAATAATATTAACTCTTGTGAAATTTAACATAACTCAGCAATTTTATGTTTGTATTTTTTTTATGGAGCATGCTCTGCTCCAGGCCCAAGGAGAGCCATCACACATGAACCTGCCATAAAATGAATGTCATGTTTGCTGCCGAAAGCCGCTGATAGAGCTACAGATGGAATATCTCAGAGCTAAAGTTCCTGTTTGGGGTCAGTAAAGGATCTCAGGATTTTCTCTTCCAGTTTATTGTGATCTTAATGATTTGATACAAAAAGAGAAGAAGTTTTCAAAGAGCAGCCACTGATCCATCTTCCGGGATTACAAGGAAATGCCAGTACAGCTGCATTTCTGGTGATTTCCAGTGCCACTCTCAGAAACTGCTGGTTATGGTTGATGGACACAGAAAACAAGTGTGGTGAGTAGTCACTTCTTTTTGCCCTCCATGTACTCACAGAAGCTGTGAATGCGCCATCCCTGGAAGTGTCCAAGGCCGGGTTGGACAAGGCTTGGAACAACCTGGGATAGAGGAAGGTGTCCCTGCCCATGGCAGGTGGTGCAATGAGATGATCTTTAATGTCCCTTCCAGCCCAAATCATCCTATGATTCTATTTTGCTTGTAAAATATTGACTGAGATTTACAGGTTCTAACCAAAACCCTTTTACGCTAATAATGTTTTAAAATGAAAAAGCCCAACTGATGGCAAGGGCAGGCCACACCTCATTAATAGTGCTTCCCATTCTATGGCCTGGAAATAACTTATGTATTTTTAAAAAGGCTGCTGAGTTTATTGAAGGGATTGCATAATTCCTTCATTACCACGGCAAGCCAGTTAAATCAATAATTAAAATTAGAATTTCAAAGTCCTTAAACCTACTGGACTTGCAGAAAAGCTGCCAGTGAAAAAAGCCTTATAAAACCTTGTCAATATATCACAGATCCAAGGGAATCACAACCCCAAAAGAGCTGTTATAAGGACATAATTTAAGCCTTTAATAGACTGCTCTGCAATGAGTCTTTTAGTCTCTGAGAGAATGAATTGGATGTCTCCTTCCCTGAGCTAGAATAACATTAATAACTGCTCAGTATATTTAAATTAGTTGTGCAGAATTTGCAGGTGACACACAAGGAGCTGAGCCCTGAAGTCCAAAATCCCAGCAGAGTAAAGGAGGCAAAGCAAAACCAAGCTCTGCAAAAAAATACGTGTGCTCACAGAAATTAAATGTCTTTTTGAACCCAAACTCTTCTGCCCAGCCTGCGGCAAAGATCCAAATATCCTTCGTTAATAAACAGACATATTTGGTTAGATCATCCCCATATGTATCATAACCTCCTCCCCTGCAGAACTTATTAGAAAGAGCAGAAATGCTATTCTGTTGAGTTAAGAAAAAAAAAATGAACAAACCAAACCCCAAACCAACCAAGATGCAAAAATCAAATATTGCAATAGCAAGATAACAAGATTAATAATGGACATGTCATGCAAAGAAGTGGATAGATAAGAATGTCCACATAAAGTTGCTATAGTAGAGGAAACTATGAAAATAAAATACTAAGCTAATTGCTAAATGGAAGTTTACAAGGGTGCATGCTCATGTATGCCTTTTTATATAGAAGCAGGCACTGACATCTACGTATCATTTTGAAAGCCTTCTGTTCAAGCCTCTATTTTCATCTTTGCTGAGTGAGAAGGAGCCAGCCCAGTTTAAAACAAGAGGAAATTGAAATACCACACATCTAAAAAGAGCAAGTGTGACAAAAGTGATTTCTGCTCTGACATTTTGAAGGAGTACAGGGTAAAGAGAACAAGTTCTATCTAGAGCAGTGTGGATGTGACAGGTGTCACTTATATCACTTATATCACATATAGGGCCAATATAAAATGTAACATCTAGCAAATTCAGTCCTGCCTTTCCTCCTAAAAAATTGGGAATTAGTTTCACCTGTCTTCAGATAGCCAAGAATATTTGGGGTCTTTAAATTAGCAGCTGGCTTCCTTCTTCCTCTGCATTTCAGATATCCAGTGCTTTGCCCAGGACAGTGTAAATCCCAGAATAACAGCACATCATAGATGACATTATGAGAGGTCACCCTGAGCTTAATTCCTTTTTCTGAGAAAAACCTCCCAGTTCCATCACCTTCCCACTTGGATACAGGTCTCTGAATCTCTTCAAGCCCTTTCCAGGTCACCTGAACAGGAACAAACTTTCCAAGGCAAAGCAAAGTTCAGGCTACTACATCAATCCACAAGGCAGCTCTGATTGCAAAGACAATTCTCTTTCAGCTGCTGCAAAAAGCATCCCAGAGAGAAAAGGAAATGGGAAACTGGCACAGGGTGCCCAGAGCAGCTGTGGCTGCCCCTGGATCCCTGGCAGTGCCCAAGGGCAGGTTGGACATTGGGGCTTGGAGCAGCCTGGGACAGTGGAAGGTGTCCCTGCCCATGGCAAGGGGGTGCACTGGATGATCTTTAAGCTCCCTTCCAACCCAAACCACTCTAAGATTCTATAATATTTTGACACTCCTGGAGGCTGGAAATCATTCTTTCTAGAAAAGTTTGAAACGGGAAGGATGTTGGTGTGTGCTGAAGAATTGTACAGGCTGCAATATTACGGATATACTAATTTAATTTAATTTAAATAAGATGGAATTTTGTTTGTTTAATTGGAGTTTTTCAGCATCCCTCAAAGATGTTAATTTTCCCATTAGTTACTCTTTTATTCATTAGCATTAAGCAAGAGGCGAGGAGTAAAAATAGATTGAGAACAAAAAAAAGAAAAATCAGAAAACCAAACCAAAAGTCTCTTATATCTTTAAAAGCATTAAAATGTAGCTAATTATTTTTTGTTAATAAATATTTCCTGAGGTGAGAAATGGCAGTGCAATTAAAATCTAATGCCCGAGCTCTATTTCGAGCACCCCTTTTTGTCTTTGCGGTAAACCAAATAAAGCAGGTACATCCACGCAGTGTCTCCTGTAAAAGAATGCTGTTCTAACAGAGCTCCATATGAAGATGAAGTGTGACTCAATATCTGCATCACTGATGGTGCTGATAGGGAGTGATTCTAAAATGTGAATTGTGAACCAGAGCCTGTGCAGGAATATGTCATTTAACATCCTGCATTTGTCAGAGAAACACAGAGGGACCGAGTCACTGAGCTTGAGTTAGGGGATGAGTGACTGCTCATCCCCTAATTGGTCCCCAGGAAGGAAGCTCTCACCTGGCTCCAAGGGAGCTCAGGGAAGGAGAGAGTCCTGCCATCCACCTACACGCACATCCACCCACAAACCTCCCTGCCTCAAAAGCTTCCCACGGCTTTCTGCTCTTCCTGGCTCGATTTGATTTCCTCAGCTGCCCTAAGAGTCCTTAAAAGCCCATCCAGCAGGGAGAAGTGCCAGGAGCACCAGCCACGTGCCTGATGTTTCCTTTATTCCGTGAAGCAAAGGAGCGGTGACAGCCCGAGCGTGAATAATTCACCAGGAGGGCTCTGGGGAGCAGCTGTGGAGCTGTCCTGACACTCTCAGCTCCAGGGCTGTGAGGTGAACCAGTGGAGGGTTTCTCTCCCCACATCCCCAGAGTGGTGACCCATGAGAAGCCATCTGGCTGGTCAGGAACTCCCAGTTAGTCCCAGTGTGCCACACACGGGACCTGTTGGAGAGGAAGGAGCCAGGCAAGAATCCGCTGGGTGATGCTTGTTATCTGGGGCTAGGGAGAGTAGGAGATGAAGTAAATTGATTTTTGGTCAGGGAAGGTGACAGGGGAGGTGTAAAGGTCACCTCTGACACCACAAAGAGAGACAGACCTGTGGCTTGTCTCCATCAAGCAACCCTGCCAAGGGTTTGTGTAGTACTGGCTGAAGAGAAACCAAAGTTGACCCACACAAGTGCCTAAAGAGCTTCCTTGTCTTCCTTGGACACGATGGTCTTTGGAGTGTGTTCTAGCCCAAATGACTCTGATCCTATCCCACAGTTCTATCCCAGGATTCCATCCCCTGGGGAAGGGGCAGTGACTGAGCAGTGCACAGTTGACAGCTGGGGTTAGCTCTCGACAGATGCCCAGCAGATTCTTTCCTCCTGATTTGTATAAAATGAAGCCATTTCCTGGGTCCATCATGCTCCCTCGGGTACACACAATAAATAAACCCAGAAGTGTTCAGCAAACCCCCTCTGCTGCAGGGATTAGCAACAGGGGAATTAGTTATGTAAATCACTTGGGCCTTCAGAATACAAAATACACAGTGAGAGTCAAATTACTCACTGACAGAAAACTTCAGCTTCCTCCTGATATCTACAAAGGTCTTCCTTTTCACTGTGGATTTTTCTTCCATACTCCATCACAGCTTCACCAAACTCTCATTCTGCCTCCCATTATTTCACATCTATTGCTTAGGGAGAATCCTCTTTCCCCCACTGTCATCTCTAATCCTTTTTCTCCAGGCATGAATTTTCTCCCCCACTGTTCACCCAGACACTGATGCCAGACCCCCATCACAGCAGGGAATTACTCAGGAGCAGAGCTTTTCAATCCTGGAGGCACCACAGCTCACTGAAGGGATAACAGCATGCTGTGTCAGGAAACTTCCCTGATAAACCCATGGCCTCGTGCACTGAAGGCAGAGGAAAAGCCTGAATTCTCCAGCACTCGTGCAGCTGGGGAATTGCAGGGGTCATTTGAGCCCAGGAGGAGGCTGAGTGTGGGAAGGAGAGTCAGGAATCACCTTGATGCCAAGTGGGGTGAGTTTCCCCTTCACCACTGTCACGGAATTCCTGCCTCTCATCCACGTACCACCAGGATTTCCCATTCTTTCCCCCCTGTTCTTCCTAGCAAGTTTTCCCACATTTTTCTTCACAGTGGCTCCCAGCTCACACAGCACCTTCCTGTGGTCCTGCAGCTGCCTTTGCCTGCTGAGCTTTAAGGGTTTAAGCTGTCCCTTGGACACCCCACTCAGCAGAGCTGTTGCCTCCTACCCAAGGAGGAAACTTGCTGAGGTTCTGGTGCTCTGAAGCAGCAGCAAAACCTTAATCTTCTCCCTCATTTCCTTAGTTCACCTCCTCTCAGAGTGTAACAACCCCTTGTATTTAAAGAAGGGGTCACCTTTAGGCTTTTCTCATGGAATCACTAAGATTGGGAAATCCCTCTAAGATCATCAAGCCCAGCCATCAACCCAACACCACCAGCACGTTCACCACTAAGCCACGTCCTCAAGTGCCACATCCACACGTTTTTTGAACCCTTCCAGGGATGGTCACCCCAGCACTTCACTGACTGTGGAAAAGAGACAGGCACTGCAGTTCTCTCCTCATCCCCTCAGCATGTTCTGGGAACAGGGAGCTGCCAGGGCTGGGGGACACACCTGGGCTCTGCACCCTGAGCTGCTCCTTTGATGGCTCTATCAGCCCTTTAAAGCCTGGCTTTTGAGAACAAAACAAACCAGAAGCTGAAGTGGAAGAGGCTTTTTCTCCAACATGCCAAGCTCTGGCAGTGTGCAAGGTGCCAACTCTGCTCCTGAGCTGTAGGGAACAGCTGCTGCTCGTGGAGATGCTCAGCTCCAGAGGGCTCCGAGGGAAAACTGCCCGAGCACTGAGCTCCCCTACACGTGCAGAGGCACTTACTGAGCCCCAAAGACTGTGCTGCAGGCTATCTTTTCCCTTCTTATTGTGCAGGGATTAAAGCTTGGCTGCCTTGATCAGAAAGCTGTCCTGATTGCTCACAAATTCGCAGCCTCCCTAGTTAAAACTGATTTAAAGAGACAGGAAAAGCAGTGAGAAAACAGCTCCGTCCTTTAAAACAAACTTAATTTTGACACCTAATTATGTGCAAGTCAGACTCATTCCTCATTTCCTTTGCCAAGCTGCTTTTTAGTTTCGATCTCACGGGGTGCTCACCCTCGCGGGGAGGGAGGCTTTGATTAGGAGGAAGGAGAAACTCTTGGAGATGATAAAGGCTGAGTGGATAAAGGTACCTGCAGCACGATGCTGCCTCTGCCCCTCACCTGCTCTGTGACCTTGTGCATGTGGCTCTGGTATCTGGGCTTTGATTCCCCTGCTTTTAGAGCAGGAGGGGAAGCAATCAGTTTGCTCCTCCGCGAGTGGTGTTCGGAGACAGCGAACTGCAAAGTGCTGAACCCAAGCAGTAAAACCATTCCCGTAGCCTAATGACAGCTCCAGAGAAGTAGCAGAATATATCCATTTCCCCCTCATCTCTTTAACACAGCTAATGAGGAGAAAAGAAAGCCCCTGCCCTGGCTGAGAGCAAGCAGCGACACTGCAAGGGATGCACCGAAATGTAGGGAACACGCTGGAGTGCAGGAATTCTGCTACAAGGCTTGTTTGCAAATTAATGGCTAAATCAATTAAATGAAAGCAAGGGATTTCTCTTGAGGAAAGTCTAGTCACGGTCGCAGGGAGAAGGGGAGGGGTTGTGGAGCAGGGATGACATAATCACGTTTGCGAATCACCAGCAGTGTGCATGCTTTAATCCATTAATGGGGTTTTTATCTATGATCATAAAAAGCAGGTTACATTCAGCCTGGAAGGGAGCGAGGGTTGGATTAGAGGGGAGGGGAGAGAAAGACAGAGAGAGGGAGGGAGAGGCAGAAAAGCAAGGGGAGAAAGAGAGCACAATTCACTCGGTGGATTGCTTGCAAGCTTGGGGCTGACAATTAGGGATGTGAGGAGAGCAGTTCCTGAGAACAACGTGCCCTCCTCAGAACAGACCGACGGCAGACAGTGGTTCAGTCCTGCTGATATTTTTTTAAGCCCTCCTTGCAGTTTGATGGGCATTCCCAGTGCTTTTCGTGCACGTCTCGGGAAGAAGCGTTGACGTGGAAAGGAGCAGCGAGGAGGGGGAGGTTGGAGGAGAAATCTGCAGCTCCTCAAAGAACAGGGAGGGCATGCAGGGGAGCAGGTGGGCCAGGGAGGAGGGCCAGGCGGGGGCACCTCGCACCCTGGTCCCCCGGTGCCGGCGTGGAGCAGTTTCGGAGATGTCCCTGCTGTGACCTGACCATGCACCATGAGCATCTGGGAGCTGCTGCTGGCTTTCGTGGTGGTGGTGCTGATGCTCGTGGCCCTGCTGGCCAACGTGCTGGTGCTGATGTGCTTCCTGTACAGTGCCGACATCCGCAAGCAGGTCCCGGGATTGTTCATCCTCAACCTCACCTTCTGCAACCTGTTGATGGCCGTCTCCAGCATGCCCCTGACCTTGGCCGGGATCATTTACAAAAGTCAGCCGGCAGGAGATCCGGTCTGCCACGCCGTGGGCTTCCTGGAGACTTTCCTCACCACCAGCTCCATGCTGAGCATGGCAGCTTTGAGCATTGACAGGTGGATTGCCGTGGTCTTCCCTCTGAGTTACCACTCCAAAATGAGGTTCCGCGACGCCGCTCTCATCCTCAGCTACACGTGGTTGCACTCGGCGTCGTTCCCCATAGTGGCAGCTTCTCTCTCCTGGGTGGGTTTCCATCACCTCTACGCCTCCTGCACGCTCTACAACAAGAGACCGGAGGATAGGACACAGTTCGTGATTTTCACTGGGGTCTTTCACACCCTCAGCTTCCTCCTCTCCCTCGTGGTCCTGTGCTTCACGTATCTCAAAGTGCTGAAGGTGGCACGGTTCCACTGCAAGCGGATCGATGTGATCACCATGCAGACCCTGGTGCTGCTTGTGGACATCCACCCCAGGTGAGCTTCCCCCGAGTTCAGCAACTGCTCACAGCAGTAGAAGTGAGGAGGGGGCTCAGTGTTGTGGTAAATAGAGGCTCATCTGTCTCACAGCAGGGGAAGGGGAGGGGGAGAAAACAAACATCCTCTCAGCTTCTATTCTGTGTGTTTCTTTTTACTTGCATTTAATTCTCTGATTGCTGAACTCATTTTTTGTTAGGTTTTAGGACTTGGTTTGGGAGGGAGAGCAAATGAGCAGGCAGTTTTGGCTAAGCATGCACTTCCCTTTGAGACAGCCATCAGATCACTGCCCTTTGTCTCTGAAGGTGCATTTAGTGGTCGACAGCTTTGCATATTTTGGGCACTGTCAGTCCAAAACTCGTTGCTGGATCCCTGAGAGGGGGGAGGCTGCACATGTCACTTGGAGTTTGGAAGGGAAGCTGAGCACTGCCTGCTGCTCCTTTTCTCAGCAGTTTTCCCATTGCTGTGCTCTCTGTAACTTTATCATTCCTGAAGGCAGAATCCTTAAGGGGATTACATCTTCAAAATTCATGTGCTCGAATGCCTGTACTTAAACATTAAGTGAGAGAGAATTCAGTAGCAATGTTAATGTGACAAACAAGAGATGTATAAAGCTCATTTCAAAAGAGAGATTTCAGGCAAGTCCCTTGTGCCTCGAGAGGAGAGGAGAAAAGTCCCCAGGGACTGACAGGATTGTGGGCTGGAGGGCAAGAACCAAACAGGGAGAGGAATGTGTGCAGGAGTCACGCCAGGGATTATGCACAAGCCTTAAATCTTGCATGAATAATCGATGTATAGATCTGGAAGGGATGCAGGCTCAGTGTGTGATACAGGGAAGAAATCTGCCTGGAAGAGAGGAGAGCAGAGAGCAGACAAAGAGGGCAGTCCCACACCACACGTCCCATCTGACCACCCCTGCTGCCCTTTGCTCCACCAGCCTGTCCATTTGCAGCCAGCCAGGAGCAGAGCTGCAGGGCTGAGAGCACATGTGGCTGTCCTCAAACACAGGTCATGCTTTGAGGATGCCTGAGGCTGAGACAAATAAGTCAGTTCAGAGGAACAGAAACATTTGCTCAGAACTCTCCTGCTAAGATATTAGAGCTGTCTCTTGACCAAGAATGCAGAGCAGAACTTTGGGCAAGTCTTGTTGCCGCTCTTGAGAAATACAGGTATAAATCTTCCCTTATTCACCAAGTCACACTGAGGAAAAAACACCCTCCTGCCCCACATGCTGTCTGGTTGATGAACTGTGCCCCTACTGCCTTAGTTCCTGCAGCATGAGGAGATGTGGTGCTTACTCCCAGGAAAGTGCCATAAACCCACCGGTGCTCTTTGAAACCCCATTCATTTTGCCTAATGCTAAAAGTATGCCTGGACTGCACAGCAAAGTTTAGTAAAAGGGCAAAAATCTCCGTGTTGCTTCTCTTCCTCTGCATTTTTCCTGCCTGAGGTTGATTTGAGGGTGTTGGATTCAGTGAGGCTGTGGGAATGATGCCTCCATTCTCCAGGGGAGACAGAGTTGTGCAGGCACTTTGCTGTGAGCACTCTGCACCACTGCCTTTACCTCTGGCATCAGGTTATTCTATGTCTCTCTCTAAGAAAGGAGAGTTTTAGTTTCTTTTCTGCCCTACAGAACTGATGGCTGACTTGACTCCTGGAGGGGCTGCTTTACCCAGTTTCTGCTGCTGAAAGGGGCAGATCTCAGGTCACCTTCCCTCCTGTTAGAGCTGCACAGGGGCTGCAGCTCTGCTGGGAGAGTCAGCGATGCTCTGAAACGTCTGACATAACAAAGGCATCGTTTGCATTATGTGACAGGCAATTTCAGGGTGCACTGTAGTGCCCGGCAGCACAGCCACGGCTGCTGGGAGAGTCCAAAGGCGAGAACAAAGTTTGCAATCCCACTTTGAACCGCTCTGACTCCTCTGGCTCTTTGCAGGTCCGGTTTCAGCACTGGGAAATGTGTACAGACAATTTTCTGCTTCCTATGACTCAGAATCCACCCGCAGGGGGGGGTCTAGTGACAGGCGTTGTGACAGAGGCTTTATTACCTGTGACTTACAACGACACGAGTGATCTCCTGAAAATCAGTCAAGACGAGCACAAAGGAAACCTCCAAATACCCCACAAATTTGTGTGAATGCTTAGGGCACCTGGCATTTCAAGTTAGATGAGGCTTTTTTAGTAGATCCTGCTTTTTCTTTGTTCTTCAGACCAAAATATCTTGGGTGTTGTGGGAGATTTGGGCAAAACTTCACTTAAGTGCTTAACCCATGTATTTCTTCATTCAAATTATCTATACTATCTTTTTGGTGTATCCAGCTCTACACATCTTAAAGTCCAATATCCCATAAACTTTGTTTAAAATACCAAACCTTCAAAGGGATATAGTTCTGATGTCCCAGGATATTAAAATCTTTAAATAAAAGCTTAGTCAATAATCCTGTTCTATTACTGATGTCACTGCTAGAACTTATATGTGTCTTATCTTAGTGCATGAAAGTGCATGCTAAAACAAAATATTCATCTGTGTACACTGCCTACATGAAGGAGTGAGATAAAATGCCTCCTTCTCTGGTGTGGTTTTTATTGGATACATCTGGAAAGTCTGAACAAAAGAAATGGGTTTGAATCTACCAGGACAGTCGTGGGTGAGCTCCAGGAGTGAGAGACAGCTTTGCATGTGCCAGGAAGGAAAAGATGTAACTGGGGAAACAGAGACAAAAAAATCCAGCACCCTCTCCTTCCTAACAGTACCTGAATTGAACCTGGTTTTGGAAATTCACTTTCCTGTATTGCCATGGGCTTGGGATATTATGAATTTAAGAACACAGGTCTAAACAAAGCTTATGAAATTTTCAGATCATTTTCCTGCACATAAAAATACTCCAAGTTCCCCAGCTTTTGCAGAATTGAAAGCACATAGGTTCCCTTGAAAAGATGAATTGCTTTTTCCCCTTCTCAGCTGTCATTTCTAGCTGCAAATAACTTACATACAGAACATGTGACACCTTTAGATGTGTCATATTCTTTAAGAGAAAGACAATTTGTTAGAAGAACAAACTTTTTCTTCAGTATTTATTTCATCACATCATGATAGCTGCTCTGGTGCCTGGCTATGTAAGACCAAATTTAGAAAAGAAACACTTTTTCTTTAACACAGCCAAAGGAACTCATTGCCACAGAGATCACTGAAGCACACTGAGATCCTCAGGACACAACAAGTGCTTGGATGTTGATAAAACATTTACAGATGAAGTAAATAATGTAAGGGTATGGCCATGAGCCTCAGAGCCATCAGTGTGGAGCCTGAGAGTGAGTCATCAATTAAAAATTTACAACACAAATGGAAAGACCAATGCCAAACAGTTGGGTTTAAAAAAAATACAAAATATATATATATGTAAGTACAAGACATGGGGCAGCCCATTCAGTTTGCCTGAGAAGTGATTGTGAGATCTATGCAAGGAGTCAGAGATTCAGAGAGAGAGGGGTTCAGGATGGCAACTGGCTTTGCTGTGCCCTTTCCAAAGGGATTTATTGAGGCCCAGGCAGTCCTGGCACTGTGGGAAACACCAGTGCTACCCAATCCACCTGCCTGGAGTGGACAGGAGCTCATCCATTTCCCTCAGAAATCACAGGGAGCACAGGAGTCACTCAAACAGACAGAGGAAGAGGATGAGCTTTCACATTAATCACTGTTTTCACAAACAAATGTGCTGATTTCGGGGATTTTTTGCTCAGCCCTGTGTTCCTTGCTGGCACACCAAGGAGATTCAGAGCTCCCTGGTGGCTGAGACCACCAACAGAAAACTCAAAGGAAAACCTCCTGTCCTAAAATACCATAGGTAGGAAAAAACCCCAAGGCGTAACTAATTTGCACCTGTTCAATTAGAAACAGGGTTGGTTTGAGGTGAGGAATGAGGATATCCCATGTGGATTCATGGAACAATTCCAGCTTTGTGGAGCATTCAGCATTCTGCAGCCCTGCAGATCTGATGGGATATTTATGGCCACAGAGCTCACAGCTATGGGTTACAATGACAGCTCCCATGTTGGCCTGAAGGTTCAGTGTTCTTTTTCCCATTATGATTTTGTTGTTTCATTGGTTTTCTGGCTGGGAAGTTTCTCCTCTCCAAGGCAGTGGTGTTGGGATTGCTGTTTCTAGGGAAGCACCGTGCTGCCCTATCCCACTCTGGATATTTTCCAAATCTCTGAGTATCATCTTGCCTGCAAACACAGCTTACAGTAGTTCAAAAAGGAGCTGCAAACTGAATTCAAGGATGAATTCCACCAATTTTACTGCAGATCAATTGATATAATGGGGGTGTGTGCACACAAATATACAACCACATGTTTGTCGGTAACGTTGTGGAGGGTAAGATGAGCAAGACAATGCATTAATATTTGGTATTGTCCCTTTTAAATGCATTTGTTACTGGTTTATGCAATTAAAAGGGATTGTTGTCCATCATTCCACAGTGAAGGCACTGCAGATTGTTGCCCGGTGTTGTGACTGATGTTCTTGTTTGTGTTGAATTGTCACACAGCGTGCGGGAGCGTTGTCTCGAGGAACAAAGGAGGCGGAGGCAGCGGGCAACGAAGAAAATAAGCACCTTCATTGGTACTTTCATACTTTGCTTTGCACCTTATGTAATCACAAGGTGAGTGTGAGCCTGCATCCTGGGAAAGGCTGCTGAGGTGCACTCCTGACTTGAGGAAGTAGGGTGCTCTGAGCCACAACATGATTCCAGTCTCCTGTGAAAGCTTGATGTGCTGTTTCCACTCCTGTGACAGAGATTGCCTTTGCTGAGCTAACAAATTATGTAAATGCATCCTAACAAATGATGTAAAATGTCACAGTGCTCTTCCACTCAGCCCTGATGCAGTCTGAGGGTCAGACTCCGTTCACTCAGCCCAGGCAATGGGCTGCTTACATGGGAGGGATTTAGGAAGCCAGTTCATAAGGTTTTGCAGACTTGTTTTTTGTTGTCACCTTCTGCTCTGATTGACTTCCCAGTCCAGGGGTTGATCTCCAGGGAAACACTGTCCTGAATAGCTTAGACTGTAAAAATTTGGTCAACAAGATTCAGCTGAGCTGAGAACGTGGTCCACAGACTTAAACAACAGTTTTTTTCTGATTGGGTAGGGTTTATTAGTCATAAATATCAAATATCAAAGCTGTGCTGGCTCATAACTGAAAAATCTTCTCGCGATTTATGGTAGATGTCGATCCACCAGCTTATCTTTGGAAATGACTCCTGTGGGAAACACTAAATTACTCCTATGAAATAAGAAGTGTTAGAAAGTGAGTACATCCGGAAAAAAAGTTATCGAGCTGTTAAAGGAAATTTATGGCTTGCATTCCTTATTACAGGATTTTGGAAAAACTGAGATGCTGCTATGCACAACAGAGAAAGTAAAAAAAATTCAGAGATCTCCTATTCCAATACTGTTAAGTAGAAATTAAGAAATTAGTGAGGCTGACCTCAGTCAAACTCAGATCCACCTGGAAAAAAAATTGAAAAAATCTGGATTAAGAGTCAATATAACTGAACATTTGGCCAACCTTGAGCTTTCCCAATTCAGTGTAATACCCTGAATTTCCAGAATCAGAAAATCAAAGCAATTTCCTAGAATTACCTTCACTTTCCCTTAGTGGCCACAAGACACCATTGCAAGCCACACACTTGAATAGCATGAAAGGACTTGTAATTAAGGACATTCAGCCTTAATTCTCAAGCTGTAAGACATTAAAGTATTTGTCTTTTTGCAAATGGTTGATTTTCATTTCATGTTGGATCTCTGAACTTAATGAAAACCCTCCCAGTCACAGAATAGCTGGCGGCTCATCCTGGGTGACACCAAGTGCTCTAACCAGAGCTGTCAGGAGTACTTTTGCGCTCCTCCAAAGGCATCTCATTACTCAGGCACCACCTCCCCACCTCCTCTTCACTCCATGGCATCCCAGTTTGTGTCCCAGTAGTCTTAAGATACAGAAGTGGGGGTAGAAAAACTCTAAGCCTCCTCCCTTTAGTCTGCACTTTAATGTGATTAAATGTTATCTGAGGAACAGCTTCTCCACGGAGGGTGATGGTGAGGAGAGGGAAATTGCAGGGTCCTGGATGCATGAGGATGTTTTGGGGTAGTGGGGGAGCTGGTCAGACACGTCAGGAGGGGTGAAGTCTCCCACTTTCCTGGCCTTTTAAATTCTGATGTGTAAAAGGATCACTGCAGAGAAGGCTAAGGGGAATTCCCTCTTGAGCTCCCTGGCAGACCTTGCTGGACACTTGCAGGGCTGGGTGATACAGGACACTTATCCCTTCTTTCCCTGGGCCTCACACACAGGGCTGAGCCTGTGGGCACCGAGGGGATTGGGAGAATTTGATTTTAATTTTATGAGCAAGGAGTAATTTCTGGACTACATCCAGTGCTTTGTATTCTCAAGAGAGACAAAATCAATCAGAGTTCAAGCTGTGGACAGAAGTCAGGAGAGGGAGTGCCTTGCTCAGCCTCTCCTAATCAGCAATATATTTCAATTAAACAGGCTTTTAAGTGCTCCCTGAACTGGGGGCTGACAGCAGCAGGTCACAAGGTTTTACTATAACATCTTCCTGTTTCCACTCTAGAAATATTCCATGAACCACTGAAGGAGTTGTGCTCACCACCCCAGACAGATAAATGTTTCTCTGGGTAAACCAGAGTTTTTCAGATCACACTGAGGTAAAAATCAGATTTGGCACTTCATTTATCAAGAAAAAACCCTTCTAATTAGTTCAGTGGATGACCTTAAGTAGTCAGAATCTGATTGTCTTTGATCCAGTGTTTCCACTTTGCCAGAATGACAGGTGTAATCCCCCACATTATATATTTCCAGGCGTAGCTTATGTCTTGTTTTGTAAAATAATCTACGGGTACACATCTCTTCCTTTGCTATATTTATCATTGTGCAATTAAATATACTTGTTCCAAACCTCTTTTCTCCAAGCAACTTTTTCATAAGAAAGATGAAGGTAAGTCATACACGTTTCTGATATCCATTTCCAACTCCAGGCATTTCATAATGAAATATAGAACTTTGCTCATGTAAGTTAATAAGTGCTGTCAATGTGTGAGGAAATTTGCCTTAAATTAAAAATCCTGAAGTAATAGCAGGCAGAAGTTCATAGTCCCAAGCCCTCAGGTTACAGAGGAGGATGGTGGAACAGGCAGAAGATGATTAAAATTCTGTTGTATCATCTCTGGGGAACAGAGGGTAAGCAAACCCTGGGTTTAAACTGTTGTTTGCACTCTGCATATGCAGGTCCTGCTTGGGCATACAAGAAGTTCAGAATTCCTCTGCAAATAGTATTCTTCAGCATCCCAGCTGGGTGGGCACATGTTCAGTAAAATATTTTAGTGTAGTGATTAACTGCACATGTAAATAAAGGATTTCCAGTGTGCATTATCTGTGTAGAGATCAAGGTCACACTCTTTAACAGGGCATTCTCCTTTGTTTACTGAAGGGGAAATAAAATAATTGGATAGACATGTGAAATGGCACACTCTACAGAGCTGTAAGTTTCTAAAATATGAACAAAATTTCACAGAAAAAGAGCTTACAGCTTTGAAATAAAAAAAAAAAATAAAAAGTTTGAAGACTAGAGAGCAGAAGAGAGGCTTATGAAAGCAAGCCAGGGAATTATGTAGTTGATACTGTAAAATTTAATTTACAGGTAGCACTGAAATATTAATGTTCCTTCACTGAAAATGTCTTCTTTTAGGCTGAAACGTTTCATGAAAATGGAAGCTGTGCATATAATTTCCCTCACAAATGAGAAACAAAACCTTTCAAAGGCAATAAAGTCTGTGATATGTCTTGAAAGGCTGGCATTTAATTGTTTATACATGAAATGGAAACGCATAGCTCAGGGTTTGGCTACATGTCTGTGTTTGCTGCTTGATAACAGCAAATGTAATTTACTGTAAAAAATAATACATGAGAATTGAAAAATGTGTGAATGCCAAGGAAGCTTACAGAATGCAAGGAAAATATTTAAGATTTTGTTAATAAAAGTGTAGGCTTTCAATTTGATCAGTCAATGAAGGTAAAATTAGCAAGTCTAGGCTTGCAACCCTGAAGTGTCTGTTTGATGTGCTTTAAATGGAGATTGTTAATGTCTCATAGAACTGACTGACAGAGCCTCAGACATAAATTTGTCATATTTTGGTAATTCAAGGCATCCGCTGAATTTAATTAAACATAATCAAATTCACATCTGTAAAGCACTCAGCAAAAAATAAATCATCCAAAGGAAATTCAACATGATGAAATTCATGATGTGAAGTAGGCATCAAATAAATGAAGTGGAGAACAACAAGGATGGTTCATGGTAGATTACAAAGCAAATATGACTCAGTAGATGATTAATTTCAAAATTGTCAATTCTCGTTTTAGAACACGTTAACGTGGATGCCATAAGTAGCATTTTATTATAGAAGAGAGAACACACCAGATGAGACCACCTGGAAACTCCAGCAGATGAAAACCATGTCTCAGTTCTGATCTTTGTAGGAGAGATAACGATCATGAATTACAAGGAAAGGTTGAAAGAACATTTGTTTAGTTGAGATGGGAGAGAAATGGGACAGATGAGGGTTCTTTGGGACCTCCAGGCAGCACCAGTTGAGTGGCACAAACAATTCCCAAGTATTTTCATGTGACATTCCCTGGTCACCTGAAATGTCCCTCACATTAACTGGACTATGACATCTGCCACCATTATTTTAAATAATATGTTGTAGTGAAAAACTATGGAACGGGAATAAAATTACTGAGGAAAAAAAAAATCCTCATCTCTAAATTGCTTCAAGTACCAACATTTTTGTCATTGCTGCTGCAGGAGACACCCTTCAGAATGCTCCTTGGAAGTAGTGCTCTGTCTGGAGAAATATGAGAAACTGAAGTATTTCCCAGGCAGATTTAAGAATATCTGCTGCTGCAGCCGGGTCCAGCAAAGATCTGATCTGCCATGTGAGGCTCTGCAATAGCACACGTGGCTGTTTGACCTCTATAAAAATCAATAGTTTCTAACAGCTATAGAGGCATATTGAACAGAGCTGCCCTTTGATGCTGCTCAAAGACATGGGGAGTTATCAATATTTCCCTGTCAAAAATGCTCTCTCAGTACATAGTGAACTATCTGGGCTAGTGTAGGTATGAGGGGTATATGAAGGAGTATATGAAGCTCTTCCCTCTCCCCCTTCCTTAATGATTTAAAAGTTTTTTCTTGCTGAATTTGTTGCAAATGTGAATCCTTGCCCTTTGAACTGGCCAGGTTTTTAATTCAAGGTACCATAGGCCATCTCTGAGTGATGAATTTTCCTTGTGTGCTTCCACAACTCAGACAAACTGTTTAAAGGAACTCTCTCTAGGAGCTGGGCTGGCCCAGAGAGCTAGGTAGCCCTGGTGAGGTGACTCAGATGCTCTAGAGGGGACCTAGAACCATGAGCTCAGACTGATGCTGGGTTTTCAGGTTGCTCATAGTAGAAGAATTTGACTCCCACAGGACCAAGCAATGGCATGTTGGCAAACAGGCCTCAAGTTTACATTTGCAGTCTTTAAAATTTATAAGAGGAGGACAACATGCACCTTTTCAGAGCAGGGCTTTCTTTTCTTTAATTTTGCTGCAATTTCCCGGCAGTAATTTGAGGGTTTTGGGGCGAGTTAATTTAATTTTTAATGCTCACCCTTTCACCCTCCCTCTCTCCCCAGACTTGTTGAATTATCCTCTGTGGTCCCCATCAACGCCCACTGGGGGATCATTTCCAAGTGCTTAGCTTACAGCAAAGCTGTCTCAGACCCTTTTGTGTACTCTTTGCTGCGGCACCAGTACAAGAAGACGTGGAAGGACATCCTAAACAAGGTCCTCAAGAGGAGCTCCATCAACTCCTCGGCGCTGGCGGGCGAGGCACACAGCCGGAACCTTCCGCAGCTCAACGAGTGAGGAGCCTGGTATGGGACCTGCAAAGTGCTTTCTAGTTGTGAAACAGCAGCAACTGGCCCATCCCCAGCAGCTGTGCAGGTTTTGGGAGGCAGCTGTGGGGCAGGGTGAAGCCCAGTATCCCTCCAGTAGCCCATGTAACCTGTAGGCTGCTCTGGACCTTCTCCCTCTGGCTGGAAGAGCGCTATTGATCCATGGTCCTGCAGGCTCCACAAGTACAAATCTCCCATTGATTTCCATCAGCAGCTGCATCTAGAGATAAAAAACTAAGTCCTCAGCAGAGGGATTCATGAAAGTAATGGGAGCAAACCGCTGCCAACGTGAGATTATTCCAAAAAGCTGCACAGGGATATTTGTGCTGTGTTTGTCACTGGCTGCAGGTGAAGCTCCCTCTGGTGTAGCTGCCAACGTGGCTTTTACAAAAACCACCCCACCCTAGTAGCTTGAGAAGGTTGTGTGTAGAAAATGTCTTAATGGGAAAAGCTTAAAAAAAAATAAATCCAGATATTCATCCAGCTCCCAGCACAATCCAGCCTTTCCTGATATATATTTTAGGACGAATCCCATAGAATTGAAGGAAGAGAAAAACCAGAGTGTGCTGGATTCAGCCATGTCTTCTCTAAATTTTTAAAGTTATTTACATAGAACCCCACTAATATTCTCCCCACTAAATTTCAGGAAAATACAAATGGTAGACAGGGTGGGAAGGTCAGGATGCCTCCTGCCTACCTCCCATATATCTGAACTCTTAATAGCTGGATTTTGCCCAAAGCTGCAGATCTGGGCCCTGTGCCCAAGAGGAAAAATAACAAATCTCTTTTTCTGAGGAGTTATTAATCATGGGGTTTTTTTCCCTACTTAAAGGAAAGATGAGCCTAAATCTGAGTTTCAAGTATAATTTCCAAAGCAAGTGGAGCACAAATAATAGGCCTCCCTCTCCACCATGCAAGTGGAGCCAATAATCTGAATCCACATCTGAATGTGCAAATCTCTGGAGGTGTCAATACAAATCTTTATAGCTCTGGACCACAGTTCTGCACAGGAACATTATTAACATTTACCATGCACTCACATGCCTGCCCAGATTTTAAAATAGGCTTGGTTAATTAGGCTTCATGAATGCAATGGCAACTTCAATAACAGCTGACACAACTGGCTGTCTTGCCATTTATCCCCGCTCATATTCCAGCTGTCAGTGCCATTCTGAGGAAACAAGACCTCAAATTGTAAAAAATGTGGGATTGCTTTTTTAGTTGCCACCTTCTCTCATGCAAAAAAAAGGCTTGGTGTGTTGCAAAAAAAGTTCACTTTTGAATTTTCTGGCCTCTGATTCAAAGCCCAGACTGGGCACTCAGTGAGGGGCTTCACCCCAAAGTCAGTGAATGTGAGGTAACACCTCAGTTATGATCTGAAGATTATCAGATAGCATGTAAACAAAAATTTTCAGCTTAATTCTTAATTTCAGTTATTAAAAATACCATAATTACAATAAAATGCACACATAACTACAGCCACAGAATTTAAGAAAGCTTTTAAAACCCTGCATTCAAATGAGCCCTTAGCCAGATTATATAGTCTACCTCATCTTAATCATTTTGCTTCTTAAGCTTAACATAATTTTCTCAGGTGCAATAGATAAAAACACCCAGTTCAATACTTGTTTCTTAAGAAATTCAAGACATATTGATGATTGGGTTGCATTAGAATACAGGACGTTAGAAAGTTGATTACTGCTGAGTTTAAAAAGATAAAAAGCTCTACATTGAGCATATTTGACTAAGACCACTTGTACTAAATTGCACCAGGAAAGTCCACAGCTGTTGTAAACTTACACATGGAGCTGATGCCAAAGCCAGTGGGAGGTTTGTATGTCAATAAGGGCAGCTCCAGAAACATTTAAACCTTCAAATTCAAAGAGAGTAAGCTAATTTCCCAGGAGAAAAAAAACCCTAATCCATTTAGGATGTCTAGTAAAAGATGGAGAATACAGCACTGGACTTGTCTCATTATGCTTGTGTATCGCAGTCAGTCACTGGTTGATTTATATCCCACCATGAGCAATAAATCTCTCCCCTTGTATGTGTTTAAAAATTTGTCTCTCTTTCATAGTGCCTTTCTTCTATAATTGATCTTGTAACAGAGAATAGATATAATTTCCCCTTCCTTGCATCAGCTCTCTGTCATATTTTGACCATCTGAAGCAAGCAGGAGTTGTAAATGCTGGTGCTTGACAAACTGCCTCAGTACACGAAATAAAAATACCACCCCAGCATTTCCTGATGACATTTTATAGGATACTCGAAATATGATACTGTGGCTTGTAAAGTGCTAGATTTTCAGCTGAATTCTTATAGGCAACTGGTAAAATTTTCCAAAATGTGTGTCTCAGTGATGAATGTAGATATGAGTAACTATCTGTCTGCTGAGTATTATATGTACTATACAACACTCTGACTCCAGTGAGTTAAAATAATGCTGGTAAATGTAATGCACAGTATTTATTTATTTATTTATTATCTCTGCTCATGGAGCAGAACTGTTCTTTTGTCTGACACACATGTGTGTGCAAGAGAGGGTGGGGGGAATTTCCGCTCATTACTTAAATATTTTTGAAGAAGTTTGTGACGTTTGGCTGCAACCTGTGCCCAAAAATCTGGAGCTGCATGTGCAAAATCTGGGCAGCTGCTTAGGCAATATGCAGTTTTCTGTTTGTTGTATCTGTGACCCATATGCAATATCTACTCCTCACACGCATGTTCAATTAGCATTTCCTTCATATCTTGTGAATTTGGCAGGCAGAGCACTGGCAGATGATGAAGAGAATGTCGTCCACGAGGTTGTTTTGTGGATTCTGAGCTTTTCCCTTTGTTCATTTTAACGGTTTTTGCATCATTTCAGAGCCCTGACTGGGAGCTATGATCTGGTTTCTGTTGTGCTCTTGAGCCAGTTTGAATGTGAAGATGTGGGTAATTGCAGTTGGCAAAAGCTGTGAGAGACTGAAAAGGGTTTGTTGAACAATTATTAAGTACCAGGCCTTCTCTTGGCATAAATCAAAATAATATTGGTTTCACCTGAGGGTTGGGTCCATTAGATTACTTTATCCAGGGTTTATAGATTTCCTCTCTATGTGTAGGGCCCTGTTTTTATGGTATTTACAAGTGGAAGGATGTAAACAGGATTTAGAGAGCTCCTCCAATGTGCAGATACTCACTTCCAATGTCAGGCAAACTCATAACTAAGTTCTATCCCTGTTCTTACACTTTCAATAGATGACCCTAAAAACCTCTTTTCAGTAGCCCTAAATCAGAATTTTTAGGATTTCCCTTTTGTCTGAAAAAAAAACCCCAAAATCCCCAACCAAACCCTAGAGATTAAAAATGCTCCAGACAAATCCTTATGGAGCCTGATGACTGCTGCAGCTGTAGCCACACGTATCACAGCATTCCAGACCAGCTGAGGTCGGAAAAAAACTCAAAAAGCCTCCGAAAGTCCCTAAAAGCCACATCTCTGGCAATAATTTACCCTCTCTGTTTTGCCAAAGCATCTAGGATATGATCTTGGTCTGCTTCAGGTCAACAGTAAAATCTTCTGGGAAGGCTGTATTTTTCAAAAATAACTTTGAGAAGACATTTTAGACTAAACTCCAAAATCCAGCTGCATCAGAATATCTTGAAGAGGTTCCAAAAGTGAGGCAGGAATGGATGTGAAGGAGAGGCTGAGGGCCAGGGAGGCTGGGAAGTACAGACTGGCTTTGCTGTGATGATTTGGGATTCCTTGCCTGCAGTGAGCTTTTCCCAGTGCCCTGTTCCCACCCCAAGAGCTCTCCAAGGCTCTCAGGCATTCACTCATTCCAAAGAAAAAGGTGAAAATCCTGTCAAAGATTGGACTGGGGCTGCAAGAGCTGCCATAGAAGGATCCTTTTGGATTTGGGAAGTTTCTTTGGGTTTTCAGATGGGTTTTATATGGAAACTACTCACGTTGTTTGAATGACCAGAAGGTCTAATTCTTAAAGTCCAAGAGATTTAGGTCACTTGCAGAATGTGAATTTTTCTGGACCTAAATTCCTAAGGTTTCATAGCTTCCTCACCTCTCTTAATCCTAAACGAAGTAGGCTCTGAATATCCTGTCCTATACATTTTTATGTGTACAGTGAATATCTCTGGACAACCCTTTGGAAATTGCTTTTCACTGCTGTTAGATCTGTCTTCTCCCCACACTCGGTGTTCTTCTGATTAAACAAAGCTTAAAAGCAAAGTCAAACACTTCACACCTCTGTCAGCTGGTTGTTCCTTGACTCTAAAAGTCTGATCAACACAGAAAGCTCAGTTGGATCCTGACCCCAGAGCCACTGTGTGTTTGCTTTGCTGGATTGTGAGGGCTGAGCATAGGCTTTTGCATCTGCACAATCAGGGATTATGTCTTTGTAACCTCCCCAGACCTGAGTAACTGACAACAATGGTATCCTAGCCTTAAATCTATTCATTTTTAATTTGCTTTTTATGCTTTCAGCACTCAATATAGTGAAAATTTTCAGTGGGTGAAGGTTTTTTTTTAGGAAAACCATCCTGTTCCAAAAGGCAGCTGTCCCTGTTGGGAGGGTATGAATGTTTACATGGAGAAAAGAGCTGCTGCAAGTCTTTGTAAAATGTCAGCTTCTTACCTGTACTCCTGGTGTGTTTGGTGTAAATATGTATTTAGGATTGCCAGTTGCTAAGCAAATACTGCTGATCTAATGAACTGGAGAAGTTGCTGTAGTTTATCATATATATTTGTATTTATAAGGAGGAGGATTAGCCCTACAGGCTGTAAGTGTCCTTCAGAAATGTGTGTGCCAAGAAGCAAAAGCATCAGGGGTGGCAATTCTGGAGTAAAATAACTTTTTGTTGTTGTTGAAGAAATGCTGTTTCACACGGTTTCAATATACCCAAAAACCCCAGTCCATATGGCTGATTGTTTACACACAAAGTCGTGTCAGGGAAAGGATTTCCATTTGGAATTTTTACTGAGTCATGGAATTATAGAGGGGTTTGGGGCTGGAAGGGAGCTTAAAGCTCATCCAGTATCCAAGCCATGGGCAGGGACACCTTCCACTACCCCAGGCTGCTCCAAGCCCCAATGTCCAACCTGGCTTTGGACACTTCCAGGGATCCAGGGGCAGCCAGAACTCCTCTGGGCACCCTGTGCCAGGGCCTGCCCACTCTCACAGGGAACAATTCCTTCCCAAAATCTCATCTAAATCCCTGTCAGTTTGAATCCATTTCCTCTTGCCCTGTCACCCCCTGCTCTCGTCCAAAGTTCCTCTCCATCTTTCTGGCATTAGGAAACTCTTTTCTAGTCACTGTAGTCCAACAATTAGAGCTTTAAAACAAACCTTTTTAAAAAAGTCATGCAAAGAGCAAAAAAATCAGAAGTCCCCATTCCCCTGGGATTTGGATCCAGTGCTCTTTAATGAAATGCCAGAGCATCCCAGTGAGATATTAGTGGGAATGCAGCAGGTCCACGGTGCAGAACTGGCTGCAGCCTTCCCCTGTCTGCCCATCCCACTGTCCTGCTCTATGTTGCACTCCTGTTACTCTGAGCTCTTGGACAAAAACGTTAAAAAGCCCAGTCAGATGCCAAAGTGTTCTAATTTACCTCCTGACCACTACACCCTTGTGCACAGACAGGTAAATTCTCCTCTTGTTTTGCTAATGGGATCAATGGCCAACAGAGGGAATAAAACACAAAGGAAGAAATCTCATTAATCGAGTGGCTTTTGTGAGGAAAAAGTCAGTAAAATGCTCGGTGCCCCCAGGTCACACAGAAAACGTGACAAGGCTGGGGACAAGTTCTTAATTCAAATAAAATAAAGCTACCTGCATCAGCCAGACTAAAGAATGGGTCTTTTTATAGCAGAAACCATAGGGCTTCCCAGATCAGACATTTGAAAACTATTATCACATATTGCCTTGGAAAATAGAAATAGGTAACTAAGAGGTGCCTTGATTAACTTTATTTATACACAGGGCATTTTTCTAATCCTTAGAAATTTTTTTCACAGCATTTTTATTTTTGAGGATTATTTTTGGATGAAAATTCCCATGTATTTGGCAATCACTAATCTTTCCCTTCTGAATTCTTGCAGGAATGTAACCTACTACCAATTCCTCCAGTTACAGCTGGATATAAACATCTGTCCTTAGATTAGACTCTTAGAAGATTATTTGATTTTTTAAATAAGTTGTTAGGTTTTACAACTCCTTGCTGCAAGAACAGTGGGGTTGCTTGGGTAAGGACCATTCATATCATGAGAGGTATAAAAAGTTCAGTCTGTGTATTTAAAGTATTTATTTTGTTTTGCAAATATTGAAACTAGATGGTTTCCTATTTCTAAAATCACCTAGAGCCAGTCTGAAGGAAGATAGTTATGAAATAACATTAATAGCTGCTGTAGATAGGGCATGTTTGATTATATTATTATAAATATTCCACTATAATTTATTGCATTTAACTTTTTCATATAACAATGGGGTGTAATTGCAGGGGCTATTTATTTTGGGGGAAAATGGGAATATAAATTATAAAAAGCATGGATAAAGGGATGCACAGACCTCTTTGTAATGACAACACACTTGAAAGTGCCATGAGTTAACATGGATTTTTGGGTCCCAGGTATGCTAAACTCTGAGAGTCTCCCATGAGATATTCCAGAGAAACAAATCCATTAATGTAAAGGCAGACACGTAAAATCCTCAGTGTCTACAGTTTAAAGGAAGACAACAAAATAAATATTAGTCCCGAGTTCAGATTTTGAATAATGGGGCCTGTGCTGTCTGTTCTGTTTACAATGGCTTGTGCTTTGTGGATACATATCAAATGTTGTAATATATTTTTATTACATAGAGTTAATGATAAATACAAAATGACATATATAAATAAATACATAATAAATCTGTATATTGTGATTTTGTTAACTTTACTGTTGATGAAATGTGATTATGATAAATGACTTGGCATGAGCTATTTTTTCATATAAAATTAATGTTTTAAAAAGGTCTGTTTCACTTCATTGTTGCAAAAGTCAAGCCTGTGGTGTCATTGCAATGACATGACCTGGTCAGTCCCCTCCCAATTTTTGGAAAACAGCTACAAAGTCCATTGCAATGGAATATTACTTCATCTCAATATGAGCAACACAAGTGAAATAACTGGAGAATCTGAACACACAAGGTTTATGTCTAGTCTTGAATGTATGCTTAGCTTTAGTACACATGATTCTACTTAAGTTTAGTCATTCCCTGACATCTTGGGCAGGTTTCAGGGTTGGTGTGAAATCAAGGTTGAGGGGCTTCCATTACCTGCTCTCTGAACATCCTCCCCCATTCAGAGCTCCCACAGAAATGTCTAGGGTGGAAGACTTCCTCAACATCACCCAAATGGCAAAACCTGTACAGGGCAGAACTTCTGCTCCTCACAGAGCAGAGTCTTTCACATTGTCCATGTGAGATCCAAATTCTTGGTCTTCAAATGGGCTTTTCCTGTTTTACAGGGATTAACCACTAATACTTGAGTAATCAATAATGAATTTTATTAACAACATAGAATCATGAAATAGTTTGGATTGGAGTGGACCTTAAGGGTTATCTCATTCCACACCCCCTGCCAGGGGCAGGGACACCTTCCACTCACTGGAATCTGCAGCATTTCCAGGCTTCTTCCTGGGATCCCCAGACAGAGATTTGAGCTGAAGACTAAATTCCACTCCAGTGCACAGATAGGCCTCTTAAGGGCTCTTTTGCTTCCTATGCAGGTGTTAAATCTCCACCATAGAAAAGCAGAAGAGATCCCAGAAGAGCTGAAAATCCTCAGACATCAAATAATTTCTGATTTAACCAACACTATTACTTTGTGCTACATCTTTTATTCCCACTTCCCCTGATTATTTTAAATAACTATTTTCCCCACTTTTCTGTGTGCATGCCCCACCTCCCTGCCGGGCACACATTAACACGAGTTTCCACACATTAACACCCTGCTCTCGCAAAGGCTGGCAGGGCTAGGTGAGGTAAATCATTTATTCACATTCAGCCTGTAGCACTCCTAAATTTGTACTGAGAGCAAGGCACAAAATCAGGCTCCAAATGCAAATATTTCACTCAATATTTCACTGTTACCTTTGAAAGGAGAAGCTGGCTGTGCAAACCTCAGCACAACAATCGTGTTCTCACACGGGGGGAAAGGCATTTCCCAGAATCACAGCTCCATCCTGGGCTCCAGACTCAAACAAACTTGCAAAGGGAAGCTTCTAACACCATCTGAGTGATTCTGGGAGGCTGTTCCCTCTCTGAATCTGTGGGAGGTTTTATTTTGCTCTGGTCTCTATTACAACTTTTTTTCCTCATCCCTTAGGAAGGACCTAAATATTGTCTTTCACAGTACAAAGGCAAAGGCAAGGGAATATTAATTCCTGGAAAGTTTTCGCCTGGAGATTTAGCGGAGACAGAATAATTACCCTGGAAAATGCAAGGAAGTGTAGTTTCAAAGGACTTGTCATCCATATCATTATTTCACTTTTTTTCTTTTGCCACCATCATGCTAGAACCAAATTAAAAGCCTCATGGCAACTTCTGCTGCCCTGGCTTTGGGAGGAAAGCAGCAAGACAGTGGGCACATTCCCAGCATGGCAAGGCATCTCAAACAATGCAAATATTTATTTGAATCCTTTGTACTTAGTAGCACCTGCAGTGCAGAAGAGAATCAGAATCAGAATCAGAATTAGAATCAGAATCAGGATCAGGATCAGAATCAGAATGATTAGTTTGGAAGAGACCTCCAGGATCATCGAGTCCAACCCAACCCCAACACCTCAACTAAACCCTGGCACCGAGTGCCACATCCAGTCTTTTCTTAAACACATCCAAGATGGTGACTCTACCACCTCCCCAGGCAGACCATTCCAATACTTTATTACCCTTTCTGTAAAATTTTTTTTCCTAATATCCAACCTATATTTCCCTTGGTGCAGCTTGAGTCTGTGTCCTCTTGCTCTGTCAGTTGTTGCCTGGAGGAAAAGACCAACCCCCACCTGAGCACAGCCACCTTTCAGGGAGTTGAAGAGAGTGACAAGGTCACCCCTGAGTCTCCTTTTCTCCAGGCTAAACACCCCCAGCTCCCTCAGTCGTTCCCCATAGGAACAAGAGGAGCCCAGCCAGAGCTGGAGGAGCCCCAGGACAAAATGAAGAGCTCAGGTTTGTCCCTGAGCCACTCTGGGCCCTGACACTGGAGCAGCACAGCAAATCTCAGCACAGCACCAGGGGCCCAAGAGGCCTCTGAAAGGAAAAGGTTGGGGGCCATTTGGTGGTTTCTGGGACATTTGATGACAAGCAGCTGACCCAAACTGATGTTCCATCCCCTTGTGTGCTTGCACAGATCCTTTCACAACGGGTGTGCTGAGATGTGCTGTGCAAACATCACAGAAATGTCCATTTTGATCAGAGGGATGGAGTCCCTCTGCTCTGGGACAGGCTGGAGAGCTGGGGGTGCTCACCTGCAGAGGAGAAGCTCCAGGGAGAGCTCAGAGCCCCTGCCAGGGCCTAAAGGGGCTCCAGGAGAGCTGGAGAGGGACTGGGGACAAGGGATGGAGGGACAGGACACAGGGAATGGCTTCCCACTGCCACAGGGCAGGGCTGGATGAGACATTGGGAAGGAATTTTTCCCTGTGAGGGTGGTGTCAGTAAAAAACCACTGCCCCCTGTCCTGTCACCAGCTGCCTGGATGCAATGTCCCTCTCCCTCACTTTTGTAACCCCCCTTCAGCTACAGAATAACCTAGAAACAAACAGCAAACCAGGCAGGACTCTGAGGGTCAGAACTGATCCATGTTGAGTTTTTTCTGAACTTGGACAGAAGAGTAGAGTCAGGGTTGCACTTTCCTCCATTAATTTTTACAAAGGCCGACATTTTCTCAAGGTTGCAAATTCTTGTTTTACCACTAGGATGAAAAATCCCAAGATTTAGACTTTTTAATACATACAAAGTCATCATTTGTTAGTTTTTACAAGGCTACCTTTTCCTTCCGTTTTTTCTGATCTAAAGATTGCTTTCAGTGCTTTGTCATCTGTCCTCATTTAATCCATTTCAAAATTTATCCTTGCAGCATGAAACATTGCTGTTGATCCCATTAACTGTCTTCTAATAATTGCAGGGTTTAAGAAAGCTAAGGGAAAAAACTGACTGAAATTAAGCTTGAAATGAATAAGAACATGAAAAAAAATGAGTAGGAGTATGGTAATTACATGCTTATGACTGTGACATTAGGCAAAAGCAAACAGAGCAGCAGATGGTATCTGAATCTAAAGAAAAATGTAAATGATGATGAACTCACACCATTCCCTAAATAATGGTGTGTTTAGCAGCAGGTAGATGTTCCATGTAAAGAAGTGCTGCCTGATAATTCAAGGACATACAGCCAATCCAGGAGGGACACCCCAGCATCCTTCATTAGCTGAGAAATCACTTTATCCGTTTCTGTGTGCTGCAGGGCCTGTACCTCGCTCTCCTGGCCATCTCTGCCATGGTGCTTGTCAATAAACTCACATTAGTGCTGATATTTTTCACATAAAACATCATCCCCTGTGACCTTGGCAGCCTTAACACAGCTATTGTAGCCTGGGTTGCTTTGTTACAGATTTTTTTTTTCTCATACTTTGTCCCTTCTTTGCAATGCAATGCAATGCAATGCAATGCAATGCAATGCAATGCAATGCAAAAAAAAAAAAAAAAAAAAAAAAAAGGCGGGGAAAAAAAAAGAAAACNATGAAATAAAAGGCAAAGAAAAAAAAAAAAAAAAAAAAAAAGAAAAAAAAAAAGAGGACGGGAATATATATCTATGCATTTTTTCCTATTTATATACTTCCATATTTGTGGCACCTATAAATATGTAAGGGCTTTACAAACATATTCTTCCGAAGGAATACTACAAAGGCAATAAAATCTATTACCTGTTAAAAATTGGTCAATTAATTTTCTAGAAGATATTAGTATTTTGTAATTATAATTTTCACTTCTTCCACGTCAAGAGGACTGAAAGAATATTTCTGCCTAGCAGCAAACAATGAATATACATGGGCAGTGAGATCATCTCAGAAGAACTTGTAGTTACTTTGGATTGTTTTCTTCTCTATTTTTTGGCCAGCATTCACAGACTTCTTCCCAGGGACTGAGGCATATTCTTGTTTTGCTAAAAATGAGCGGAGTAGATTGATTAGGTGACACAGATACTACCTGTGCCTTTCTAATTTTACTTTTTCTTCCTCCATGACCCAGATTCTGTGTGTGTTCCAAAACCTCCATAGATTGTAGGAGGGAGGCAAACATCCAGTGTGGCCCCATGTGAGCTTCATTACCCCATCCCAGGCTGTCTTACACTGTATTTTCTCTCTTCCCTGTCCACTCCAGTTCCCACCAGCTCTTCCCATGCCCCACAGATGGGCTGGCAAGTTACAGCTTGTTATTCCCTATATTGGGCTCCTTTTAATGGATGCAGGTGCACACACTGCTGCACTGCTTTCCCCAGCAGCCCACAGCTCTTAATCATCCCATTAAAGTGATTCCATACTTGCCATCATTTTCACATTAAGATGATCTGCTTTAACTGCACACACAGAGATGTTCAAATCCTTTGTTGTGAACAGCTGATTGGATTTAGATCTGTTTGCTTACAAATTACCCCCTGCCTGTTTGAAGGCTTTACAGAGCTGCTGAACCATTGAAGATATTTCAGGTATTTTGGGCCAGAGGGACACCAGCACTGTGGTTTAGAGAGAGCTGATGTGACATACAGTGGCTGAAATGCCAAGGGGCACTTTGTAGGGAGCACCTCAGGCTGCTGGCAATGCCTGATCTTCGGGAGGTTATCAGAGTTGTTATCATCAATAATTCATGTCTGCACAGAGCCTTCCTGAGCAGCAGTGCCACAGGAACAGCCTCAGTGCTAACCACTGGCTCCCTGGACAGAGCACTGAGGTATTAAGCCATTAAAAAAATGTATTTATTGTCCCTGCTGTGGCCACAAGACCAGGGCAGTGCCTGTCCCCCGTGCTGGCACTGCTGAGGGACCTCAAATCCTGTGTCCAGTTCTAGGCCCTTCATGACAAGAAGGACATGGAGGGGATGGAGCATGTCCAGGGCAGGGAATGGAGCTGGGAAGGGGCTGGAGAATTCCTGAGGGAGCTGGGAAAGGGGCTGAGCCTCGAGAAAAGGAGGCCCAGGGGGGCCCTTGTGGCTCTGCACAAGTCCCTGACAGGAGGGGACGCCCGGGGGAGTCGGGCTCTGCTCCCAGGGAACAGGGACAGGAGGAGAGGGAACGGCCTCAGGCTGGGCCACGGGAGGCTCAGGGTGGATATTTGGGAAAATTCCTTCATGGAAAGGCTTGTTCAGCTCTGGCCCAGCTGCCCAGGGCATTGCTGGATTCCCCATTCCTGGAGGGATTGAAAAGCTCTGTAGATGTGGCACTTGGGGACATGGTCTTGGCAGGAGGAATGGTTGGACTCAAAGATCTCAGAGGGCTTTTCCAGCCTGAACAATTCTGTTACATGAAAGGCTCTATAAATTTAAGAAGACAGCTCAAATTACATTTTTATTAGTAGTTTGTTTCCAGCAGCACCCACGATGTGCTGGACCTCTTATAAACATCCAGGTGTGGGTGGGTCATGAACTTCCATGCAGAAAATCCTCCCACCTTCCCAGTGGGAACCAGATAAAGAGCAACTCTTGGAAGCTTTGGGATGCTGATAAGGAAGTCTCTCAAATGCAGTGACAAAGGGCTGAGCAGTTTTATGGTGGCATCAGCAGGCTTTGTATGGTTTAAGCAGATGAGAATCTGCTGTTTTCTCTCTAAAGTCTCTTTACAACCTGGCACGAACTGTGGCCAAATTCCCAAAGATTTCAAGGTAGCATTTTCAGATACACAAGTCACAGGAGACTCTGGGGTTTCATCAGCAGGGTGAGGCTTTTGTTTTGATTGTTTTCTTTTTTTTGGATGGTAGGAGGGATGTTATAACCACTAATTCACATCCTGAGTTCTTAGGCTCACTGAAATTCGAGGAGATGCAATCAGGGAAGCTGATAAACACTGGGGACTCCCACACTCTGCTCTGAGTGTTGCTATATTAAGGCTGCATTTGTACAATTCGGGGTTTGCAATGTGGAACAACTGGCAGCTCTGCAGGGCTGGTGCCCCCTGAGGGCTGCCCACCCTCCTCATTTCTTGCGTGTCCACACCAACACACACCCCACTGCTGCTGTGGGTCACAGAGATTCATTTCTACTTCATTTTTAGCACCCTGATTTGCTCCTTCCTCCCCCTCCATAGTTTATATTTTTCTTTCTACCAACAGGCATTTACTGTATTTTAAATTGGAAATGGGTGATTTCAACACCCTCAACATCTCAACCAACAGTTGATTGTCAAATCACAAACCCATTGAAGGAATGCTGCTCTGACCATCCCATTTCCTACCCTTTTATCAGCGTTGAGGTCCTTTGGTGTGAAAAATACCCACTCAGCTTCCTGCCAGATCTCAAATTTCAGAGTAATTTTCTCGTTATCAGGGTTTGCTGAAATATAATTTGCCACCATCTGCTTCTGAACTCTCTGGCTTGGACTGGCAATCTTGAACTGCCACCACTCATGATGTCCTTTGTTGTTCACCTCAGTGGCAGCTTCAGGAACAAGGACTATTTAAAAATTCAGGAAAAAGCAAATTTATTCAGGAAAAATAGGGAAGTAGAAGATTTCAACTGGAATCTTCTTTTCCATCCTTCAGTTTTCCCTCTGTAACAGAGGTTCTGTTTCTCCCACTCCAATCTCACACTTTTCCTGGTCTCATGTCCCAAAAATGTACCAAGTTCCCTGCAAAAGACAAGGATGAGTTCTACGGAAGCTCTGTTTATTTATATTTTATTAAATCAATCATGCAGCAGTCAAGGTCTTAATAATACATCTAAAGACTGTGATAATCTGAAAAGCACCCTCTGGAGACTGCTTTAAGGATGATACATTACTTCTGAAGCTGGCATGGAAATCAGCAATTAATTTCTATGGACACTTTCATTTGTGAGAAACTGATTTTAAAATGCTGAATTTTCTCCGAATCAGGCACATTCTGCACACAATGCTGAGGGTGCATTGACTGAGGGTGGTGCCAGTATCAGGACCATCAGTACTCAAATTTACAGGGACTCAGAGTCATCAAACTGTCCTTGACCTTTTTAGGGCAAAAGTCACAGAAAATGTGCAAGTAAAAGCAGATAAATATCTCTGAAGAACAACTCTCAAAGTTCTAACACTCCAGGAATTTGTTTTAGTATTTAAAAATGGCCATAGAGCAACCAACAGTAGCAAAGCCATTTAGAAATTAACTGAATAAGGAGATTTAACAGCTTATGTCTCTCTGGTGGAGCTGGTGATGGATGGTCTTGGTCCTTCAGTGCAATCATTGGGGTTTGAATGTTCCCAGAAATCATTATGTTTATTACAGTGGCTCCAGCTGCCCTTCATTAGCCAAATATAGAAAAAATAAGGCCAATACAGGGTAGATCATAGAAACAGAATCTGTTTTTCCCTCCACTTCCCACTCCTCTCCCAGTTATTCTGTAAATTCACCCGTTCTGCTTGTGAGGACAACCTTGGAGTCAGGAGATGATCCCTGAGCTGAGCCAGAGCTTGGCCAACCCAAATGAATGATTCTATTCACATGTGAGTTCCAGGGCTGTGATAAATAGAAATCTGATTTTAACACTTCTTACATTCTGAGGCCATGGAACCAGACCCAGATCCTTCTGGTAAAATCTCAGATTTCAATCTCTCTGGTCTGGTTGAGATTGTGCTGCCATTGCTCCTTATTAACCCAGGTATTGAATTTCTGTCCCATTTAAACCACAAAAAGCAATTCCATTTTTCATATTTTTACTTGCTGACAATAAGCCTGGATGAATATTTAATCTTTAAATGACAGTTTACTCTGAATGTTCTTTTTTGTTGCTTTTGGGACAGCAGAGTTAATAAGAATGATTGTGCTGTTGACATAAGTGATGTATTGAATTTTAGAAAGCAGCTGCTGCAAATTAAGGGAGAGAGTTAATGACTAGAATAATTAAACTATCAGGTGGTTGAGATTACTTAGCATCATAATGGGTGGGAATTGTTACTGTTTTCTCTAAACACCACCAGTATTTCAGAATACACAGGGCAATGCTCTTTTTGTAGTGTTTTGGTAGAAAAAAAACAGTTTCAAAAGTGCTGCTGTGATGTGAAAATCTAAGTGTTCTCTCTAGGTGGGATGCTGGCACTCCAGCCATGCTGCAAGGACCTTCCCTGATGAAGGGTGGACCTTCCCCTGGGAGAGGCAAGTGCTCAAAATGGGTCAGGTCTGAAGATCAGTTGAGTAAAGAGCAGAAAACTGTGGGATATTGGTTAATCCAGCATGTGGAAATCACCAAACACCAGCAAGGGGAAGGTGGATTTAACATCTCTGAGTGTGACACTCCAGCAGGTGAACAAAGGCACTCAAACACCTGAAAAGGCAGATTAAGTATCAGAGACATGCACCTGTAAAGTACCTTTGTGTTCAATGCCTGGAGTTTTTCCAAGCTGTCAAAAATACAATAATTGTTATTTTTTACTGATGAAAATGCTCATTTGCATATTAAGTTGAAATGTCGCACCAAAAATTGTTGAGTCAATATGGCCCCTCTGAAATTTGTGAAATGTATAAAAATATCCTTTGTCTGCCCAAAGAGAAGATCATGAGCATGTGAGCAATGTTTAAAATTTTAATGGAAACTGTAATCTCCATCAAAATCAAATTGAGTCTCTCGTCAGGTTAATGTTGATCACAAAAGTGATCAACAAATTGTCCTGCAAATCCCAGTGTGGACTTGGTGGATTTGTAAATCTCACCTAGCTACAAAGTGACTATGGATGCTGCAAAATGTTGATTTTATCAATGGAAGATGGCAGAGAATGGTTATTTAATGACAAGATTGCATTCACTCTGATGGCTTCATTGAATGTAAATTTTTCAGCTGAAAAATCTTACAGCATTACAGTGAAAAAAAAAAGTCATCTGAAGTTTAATGGCCTTCAAAAAGGAATTAAAGATCACAGTAAACACTTCAGATTAAGTGTATAGATATGATTTAAACTTGGAATATTAAGGAGATATCAGAAAAAACCCACTAAAACTTCTAGAAGTTAATCACCTGAAGCCAAAAGGACTCATAGCTGTTTATTAAGGACTGGAAAGAGCCAAAAAATCTGTCTCTGTGATAACACAAAGCAGCACAGGCAAAAGTGGTCCTTAAAGTACCCACGAAATCAAGTTCAAAAATCACTAATCTTTCTCCACGTGTGCAACTGCTGCAGTAGGAGGGGGAAAAGGCTTTGAAAAGTTGTGTCCTCAGTGAGTGAGAAGCAGCAGAGCTTCCCTGGGCTCTGGCTGGAGGCGTGGAAGGTGTGCACAGAGCTTTATCCTGCAGCAGGAGGTGATGCCACCACAATTCATACAATTTGTCCATGCTTTTACACTTCTCAGGCTTAGGGCTGCTGCCTAAATTCACTCAGAGCCTGGTTACAAAATAAAAGGTAAAAAGTGCTCCAAAGCTGGGCTTTTTCAGACCCACAGCAAAGGTATCTGATGCCAGTTTTTAAAGGTTAACTAGTGGAAAGCATTGGTGCGAATCCATTGGTGTATTCTGTTTCAAGTTCACCTCTGTTTTGGTGTTTCTCATAAAGGTCAGCCTCCTGCCACAGTGTGATAAAAGAGATAAGGAAATCTGGCTGGATCACTGTCATTCAACTGCTGAAATCCACACTTTGGGGAGCTGTCCCAAATTCTGTGAAAATAATGAGCTGAAAGTTAGAGGAAAAAACCCACAACTATACATGGATAAGGGAAGGGAAAGTAGATGGTGACAGGAGCTGAAAATATGTGACAGGCTTAAAATATCCAATGGAACAAAATGCATTTCCTAACTGGCATAGACAATGATTTCATTCACGTTCATTCTCATCAGTGTTTTACCCACACAGAGCTCAACCTCCTGGTAAACGCCATGCTCAGATATCCCTAAAACTCTTCTGCTGCCAGCAAATTAAACTTGGATTAGAGATTACCAAATGACACTTCTTTTATACCAACGTGAGTAAGCAGGTATAGTTTCTGTAGGTTCCCAACCTGATTCACCCATCCCCAGAAATGTCCAAGGCCAGTTTGGACAGGGCTTGGAGAAACCTGGGACAGTAGAAGATGTCCCTGCCCATGGCTGGGGGTGGAACGAGATGGATTTTAAGATCCTTCCAACCCAAACCAGTCTGGGATTTGCAGGTACTGAGAGCTGTCTTTGAGAGGGTACTGCACTTGTAGTTCTCATCAGGCTGGATGAGAAAAACCTAGATGATAATTAAACCAATAAAAATGAACAGCTGGATAACCTGACAGGGATAGCTAAGGAGAAGCCAGGCAGCTCCCACTGTGTTTTATGACTGTCAGGGCTCTGCATGGGAGCAGATGACTGATGGTTGGTATTATCAAGCAGATTGGAGTATCTCCTGTTTTAACCTTTCATTTGCTTAACCTTTCCTGTGTGGGTGAGGTTGTGCAACTGAATTTCTTATTACTTGGAAGGGATTGTATTTTTCCCTTTTATATTGGGGATGATCAAGTTTTAGCAGAGTTCTCACATAAGAGAGCTGCTATAAGCTGTTCAAATGGATCTGTAATTACCAAAGGGCTGAATCCACCCTCAAGTTTTATTTCTTGGCATCTCTGCAGGGTTATCTGTTCTCCTACAACACTGAAAGGAAAAGAGATTTAAAGCACAGACTTTAGAAAAAAATTACCTGTTCCAAAGAGGGAGAATAAAGACAGATAAATAGAAAACATTGGTCCAGATTTACTGGTTTGTGGTTTGGGTATGTCTGAAGGTTAAATAACGGCGTTGCGTGTTTCAAAGGAAAGGAACATTTTAACTCCCAAGTGCATAACTACAGCAGTAAATAGGGCACACATCAGTTTGGTATCATTACATCAGGGCAGGCATAAACATCTCAGCACCAGATATTCACACATCTGATATTCCTGGTAAAATTCCTTGGAGCCTGGAGTGTTTTCCAGTGCTGGACAATCAGAAAATAATTGCACAGACAAGTCCACTTGACAGCTATTAGGCCATTTATTTAGGAATGCCTGAACTAAAATGGAGTCAGGTCACCTGTATTAGTCCCAGTTCTGCTGCGCCCAAACTCGTGTAAGCACTAGTGACAGCCAGGAAAGAACACCAAAGCCACTGTCCCCAGCACCTGAGGCCTTCAGCAATCACAGTCCATCCAGTCTTAGCTCACAGATGTCCAAGAATTCCCCATCAAATCCATTTCTGGTTATCACATGAAAAATAATTTCTCACAGAAAGAACCTCAGTTCTGGAAACAAAGGACAGGAAACTCAAGGTTTGTGAAGTTAGTCTCACACCATTATCTCAAGATAGAAAGACCCCACCTGCCAGGACTAAAACAGTGGTTTCCACCTTCAATCCCAGTTAAATTTGGCTATTTTGTTCCACTTTTGCCAGTGCATTCCAACCACTCTGCAAGATGCCTTTGTAGGACTCCAGAGAGAATCCACCCAAAAAACGCCATTCATAACCCAAAAAATCTCGTGTGCTCTTGATCTATCACGATGGTCATAAAATCTGCATATGCCACTGAACAAGTCAAATTTAATTGCAAATAAATTGTCTGCTGTCATTACTCCATATTCCAAAATGATTTCACTTTGTTACCTGCACAAAGACATCATTGATCCCTTCTCAATTCTCAAGAAAAAAAAATATCCCTTCTTGACAAACAAAAGCAGTTACATTTGCTATACAAAAATACATGGAATACAGGATGCTCTAAGGGTGGTAAAGAGGGTGAAATTAGTAAAACATAATTCCACATGATGGAATGACTGGAGGAGTTGTTTACTTCTATTACTTAATTGAAGTGATACTGACTTGGAGGTGTTCCATAATTTCAGTCACAGAGAATTAAAAACACTCTTCTGTTTTATTGGAGCCTTTGCTGTTATTTAATGGTATCTGCAGAACAAGCATGGGCTGAAATTGCCTAAGGAAATTTAGGAATATGATTATTTATTATGCAAGGGCTCATGATTATGTTTTCCAATCTGCAGTCTTTTACCTTTCACGTGTTTCTTACACTCCTTGACAATAAAAAATAATTAATACAGATGGCACATGGTATTTTTTACAGTAACTTTTCTGCTCATGCTTTATTTTCTCCTCAGTTTCAATGATATTTTGCTGAATGTCTTATCCAAGAATCCTATCAAACTGGCAAAAACTGTAAATAGCAATCAAAATGTTTAAAACAGAATTGGATTTGGAAGAGTATGCTGCAGTCTGCTACCCAGCGTGTTTATTTAGCCACAGACTGGCTAAAATCATGCAGCTGACCTTGGATTTTTAGGTATAATTTAGGTCATAACATTGCAGCTAATGGAGCAGAGTTGTATTTTCATCAGCTGGCACTTTGCCCAGTTCTGATTCTTTCCTAGACATGCTCTGCATCCTTCCTGAACCTCAATCCTGTCCTGCAGTATAATTTTATTACTCAAAAGCCAACAATAAAGCACAAATCCTGCTCCCAAAGAGGCATAAGGCCAGAAAAGCAGCAGCAAGATGAGCAGGCCTGCAGAGGAACCCAGAACCCCTTGCATGTCACAGAAGGCAGTGGCATGAGATGTGCAGGAGCACAAAAGGCACTTCAAGTCCGGCCAAAAATTAAGAAAAAAGATGGTATCAGTGGATTTGTCAATTAAACACCTCTCAGTGATTAAGCCTCTCCTCTCATCCATGACACAACTGGCTGTATCCTCAGGAAAAGCTTTGTTCAGGTCCTTCTCTCACATCAGGGAAGAATTGCCACACCACAGTGCTGGAGTAGTCCTGATCCCAAAACCTTTTCATCAGGTTTAGTTCATGGAGTAAAACTGCAGCCTTAAAAAGCCAGAGGAGAAAACACTCCTGGCATTAAACTCTGGCAGCACAAAGCATCTTTAAATCTAAACAACCCAAGCAGGGAAGCAAAGGTGGGTTATTCACTGCAGGCTTTTCTCCTGAAATACAGTTCTTATCAAAAGGGGAAAGAGAGACATTTTGACACAAGTTTTAATCACATTAAACAGAAGTTGTCGCCTCTCAGCTTTTCCTCCCATATGAGAATAAAACATAAAGAGTGTCAAAACTTTTCTGAGTTGCAAAAATATACAAATTTTATACTTTAGATACATTTTCCAGCTTTTCATTCAGAACACTCCTCCTTAACAAGTATCTCTTTTTTTGTTGCCGTTGCTTTTTATCCTTTCTCTTCAACTTTTAAAGAAAGCAGACTGACAAAGGATGAAACAACCCAACAAGCAAAACATTTCATTCCAGCTCAACTCAAAACACCTCCCTGTCTCTCCTCTCCACCGGGGGCTCCTTTTGGTTCGACTCAAACTTCATTTCTGATTATTTTTTTCCCACCAAAAATGAGAAACTCCCCCCACCCCGTCATCCATCCAGCTCCACTATCAGAAAGCCTCGTGCAGAGAAAAGGGCATGAAGAGATGGGCTATGAAACTCTCACTACAACTACAGCCAGGCTGAGAGAAGCAGAGCTCTACCAGCGCTGCCACCGCCGCGCCCGCTGCCGCTGCCGGCGCGCCGACAGGCTCAGGGGCTGCTTCCCAAACTTCCTCATGATCTCCTTGATCCTCGCCAGGTTGGTCTTGGAGATGGTGAAGTCGCAGCGGGTGGCCCCCATGTCGTAGCCCACCTCGCAGGTCTTGGTGGCGGCGGTGTAGCCCTCGGCCTTGACGCCCACCACGTACTCGCCCGGGTTGAGGAGGCGCCAGTAATCCCCGTCAGCTCCTGGTGGGGGAAAAAAAAATGTGGGAAATGGAAAGATAGAAACTTCTACAGGTACTGAAGGGTTTGGTTTGCAGCCTTGGAAGAAGCTTGGGTTGATGTAAAAATAAGAGCGCACAGACATTAAGCAGTGAAATCATAAACTTGTGTTTCTATAGCTGTAAGTAAGAATATGCCTTCAGTAAGTAAGAAACTGTATTAAGTGAGATGGTGAAGGGTTTCATAGTGCAGTAATTGTATGGAGCAAGCTAAGAGTTTAGATGTTATAGCAGAAGCACATGTGTGTACGTGTAGTAGGAGCCCGTTGGATAGAAGTATACGCAGTGCAGCAAAATTGAGCAAAGGTGATAGGCCAGAAAAACAAACTCTGTGGCAACTTTCCATTGGATTAGAATGTTATATATTGCCTTGTAACAAAGAAACTTGTGACTACTTTGAGCTATGGCTGACTTCTTGCTCCTCTAAAATCTCAGGGCCTTTAAAGCAGATGTAATCTGAGCAATAAATAGTTTTTAGCCCGACAGTGGTCCCATCCCTTCATTAAGGCGTCGATAATAAAAAAAGATGGTTTTCAGGACTTTGGTCCTTTCTCCTTGAGGAGAGTGGTGTTTATAAAAAGTCACAGAATTGCTGAGGTTGGGAAACATTTCTGTGATCTTCAAATCCAACCATCAACTATCACCATTGTGTCCATCGCTAAACCATGTCCTCACGTGCCATATCCACAGATTTTTTGAACACTTCCAAAGATGAGGACTCTACCACATCCCTGGGCAGCCTGCTCCAGTTCTTGAAAACCCTTTCCATGAAGAAATTTATCCTAACATCACATCTAAACCTTTCCTGGGGCAACCTGAGTCCATTAAACGAGGACACAGGATCACGTGGGATAAGCTGATTTGGAAGGGACCTACAAGGACCATCCAGTCCAACTCCCAGCTCTCCATCACCCCCAGGAGAAGTCCTTGGCCATGGGTAAGATGACACCACAGACAGAACCCTCCATCCTCACACCAGGAGGGTGTCCCAGGGGCTGCCCCCACCACAAATGCCTCTCCTCATCTTTCCAACCCTAAAGAAAAACACACACCTCAGTCATATTTTCCAAATGATGAAAAAAGGCTCCAATCTATCTGTAGATTTTTGGCAGCTGGAAAGGCTTGAGACAAAATCTGGTAATTCCCATGGGGTAGAAAAGACCTTTCCCAAACTAATCCTAACTGAGGGATCCAGAGAAGCCCCAGTGAAATATTCACATCACACAACCCTGACCAGACTGCCAGGACACAGATTTTAGTGCTACTTACTAGGAAAAGTGTGTGAATACATAATATCAACTCACTTTGAGGTGTAAGCAAATATTTCCTTCAGCAAACTCTTACATCGGGGTTTATTACACTGATTTTCCTACAAAGTAAATTCACCAGGATGTTTAAACCACCTGGTTCAATGTAAATGCACAAACCAAGCTCCTGTAATCAACTAAACTACTCATAAAAATGTATTTTAAAACCTCATTGAATCAGGAGTTTTTGGTTTCTTCTTTTCCCCCATGAATGATCTCAGATATACCCATTTTATGTACTCATATGTGCATCAGGATAATTTTAGGTTTCTTTTAAATATGATTTTAACCACCAAGTATTCTTAGCTTGTGAATTGAAAACGGGAAAAAAAATATTACCTAAAATTACTTTTGCAGTCTGTCCTGGAGAAACTCCCTGTGAATGGAAGTACATATTCAAATATGCAATTCCATATAAAAATAGAAATGGAACATCTCCTGCATGAGGAGGGGTTGGGGGTTTTAGCACTGATGAGACCTGACAGCCTTACCAACACCAGCCTCGGCTCACTGGCAGTGCAGAGTGTAGCAAAAATGGAAGATGATTTGCATAAAAATATTATATTTGGGGTAGGATCGGGCTGGTCAGCCTCTGTTTAGAGAAGGAGTGTTTCAATTTAGGGTTTGGTAAAATAAAAAATGTGTTTGCAATCAGCAAATGTTAATACATGGCAACATTGACTATACCCTGACAGTGCAGCCTCTGAGTGTGCCAGATCTGTACCTGATCAGGTCCACTCTTATATCCCAACATGATCAGGGGGTTGTTAAGTCAATTTGATCACATTTGGGGTGATCATAAGGCCCAAATTTTCTGGTTCTCGTGATTTGGGCATTTTTAGGAAAGGCTCTGAGAAGCTCTTTATTCAGCTCTCCCTCACCACTGGATCTGCTGAAGCTGAACAAAAAGCCAAACCATAAATCTGCCCAAACTCCTCATATTTATCCCCAAGGGCTCATTTTCAGCTGTAAATGCTCTGGCAATGCCACAGGGCAGGCAAAGGGCTCTGGATCCCCCCACGTGTGGCTGTGATCACATCCCTACTCCCAGCCTGGCTTTAGCCCCAGGACTGCAAACCTGACCCACATTTTTCTGACACATTTAACAGTCAGTTCATCACAACCCCACACAGGGCCAGGAATAAACCTACACATTCACACCCCACTGGGAATTTATGGCAAAGCTGGGTATTAAGCCTTCAGCGGGAAGCACTTTCCCTCCTTTCCATTTAGAAGCAAGCAGACAGGAGTATTCCTGTCAGCTGTCAGTGCCCAGAATTTAATACCAGGCTAAAAGGTTGGGGCTTTTTTGAAAATCAGATTAAATCCAGTAGGTTAAAAAAAAAAATCAGAACAGATGGCAAAAAGAAACACAATTAAAAACACAGATAAATTTAGTAAATAATAGGTTTGCTGAAATAATAGGTTCCAGTGGGAGAAGGCTGGAGGCAGACTGCATCCATATCCACCTACTGGGGCTGGAAAAGGATTGCCATGTCTGCTTAGATGAAATAACAATGCATTAAAGGACAAAGATAGCATTGCTATGAATTTAGTATGTCAGGTTACTCCATAAATTCTACAATTAAGAGAAATGTCCTTTGGGCCTGATAGGACAGACCTTAGTTACAATTAAGTAATTGTAGAAGTGCAAAAGCAATTTTCACATTTAAATGTACCAAACGGCACTGATTTAAATACATTATAAAAATCTTTCTAATTTCTTTTTACCAACAAAAGACTCTCCAGTAAACCTGGCCATAGTTCTGCACACCCAAAGCATGTAACAACCTAAACTCATTTTCTGTATGGACCAGGGAGCCAGGAGTGAGGCAGGAGAGCTGCATTACCAGAATAATGCTTAGTTTAGAAATATTAAATAAATATTTGATATATAAATATATTTAATACAATAAATATTACTAAATGCTACTTCAAAATCCTTGGGGTTTGGTACATAAAGTATACTGAAATCACAGCAAACTTAACAAAATATTAATAAAAATTTCTCCGGACACTTTGTGAAATTAAATTAATTATGCTTTGGTTCAAAAACCACAGAAACATCTGCCTTTGAAGTCTGGCTGTGGCACAGAAGAGTTTCACCAGGAAGAAAGTGCACATTTCTCCATCAATATTTACTTTGTCATTTTCCAAATTACAAGAAGCAACCCCCAAAGCTGCCTTGTCATGTGGGGGGAAGGTGCATTTGTTCACCCAACTGAACCCTTTTTCCAGAGGCTTCCTCATAGAGTCCAGCCCATATCTGAGTGCAACAACATGGAATCACTCAGACTTAATCAATAGTCATATCTGCATTGAGGGAAAATGGAATAATTCCCCACAAAGTTCTTGCTCTTGGAATCAATGCCTCCAATTAGCCCATTAATGGTGTTAGCTGAATGTCAGAATCCCTCTCCTTCCATCAGGGACATTGTATCCAGGAGAAAGCCAAACCAATGTGCTTTTATTTCAGTCCACAGGAAGAAGCAAAGGAATTTTCTCAAACCTTTAAATGTTATTAGAGGGCTTTTACAGGCAACTTTTGTCTGGCTCCATGAGGCAGCTGACCACGTTAATGTATCAGTGAAACAGCAAAGCTCAACTCACTGGAAACAAAACTTATGTGAACAGAGATAGTCGCCATAATTCTTCTCCTGCTTGGCCTATTTTTACATCAAGGCAACTCAGGGGTTTAAATAGACACATTTTTCATTTTAAAAGGTATAAGTGAAAGAAGACTGCTGACAATTTGCCTTCTTTCTCTGGAGTTATACATATAATTTTAGCTTTTTGGCTCCAGCATAAATCCTCTGGTTTCAGGGACTAATGAGACGTGCATTGTTACCTGGATAATGTGAAACAAGACAGAACTTTTACATTCCCATCTCCACAGTGATTCCAGAGTGTGAGCTTAAACGTCTCATTAAAAAGAAAAATTAAAGGGAATGAAATAAGTACTTTTATTTTTACTAACAAGTGCAGATGGCCTTGAGCCATAGAGGCTCAGCAATAAGTCAAGATGTAAATAGCTGCAAGGTTCCCCGAGTGTTACAAGGTGGATTTGGGGATCTTGCACATTTATTTCACTTTATTTTTTTTCCACACAACAATCCAGAGTACAGAGAGCTGGAGATTAATCACATATTGCATTAACTCAGGGCAATACATTAATTTTGTTAACAGAGTAATACAACCCACACTTTCTGGCAGACTTTCAGCACTGCCAGGCTTCCAAGACAAGAAAAAACAGCTGATTACTTTAGTTCCCACTGTCATTTCCCAGTGGTCCCATTTTGAAATATTTAAGGCAGAATCATTACTGCCTAATTAAGTATCTGTCATTCAATGCTTTCTTTTACAATGGAGACCCAGTAGCACTGAAATTAATCATAAACTAAGTTAGATATTCCAAGATTCATTACTGGCTCAGATCACCGCTTGTGGAAAACATTAAAGATTTGAAAGTCACAAAACTCTGTGATATTCCATAGCCTGAAATCAGCTTATGTGTCCAGATCTGTCACTCTGAACCTCAGTGGCAAAGCACATGGAAGTGGCAGCAAATGAAGAACACAGAACACCAGTAAAGAGGTAAAAATAATAAAATTGAAAAAACATGTGGATGTGGTACTTAGGAACATGGTTTAGTGAGTTTGTTTTTACACCACAAATCTGTTCTTTTGCACTAATGTTTGGGTTTCGGTTTTTTGGTGTTTTTTTTTTACCTGTGCGAATGTCATGGTTAACACCTTCCACTGAAATAACAGCATTTGGGATTCCCTTTCCATGCACATCTTTCACAATACCTTTGATGCCACGATGGACCTGTGAAGAGAATAAATAAAAGCAAGTAAATATTGCACAGCAATGAACAGCAGTATTCCTAGGAATTTACAATGAATCGTTAATTCCATAAGTGAATTATATTTTTATATTCCTACTTTATGTCTCACAACATTGAGGAATGTCATTATTAACCCTGTAGCAGCCCTTCAGGCATTAACTTCTGAATCAGCTTGTGAATTTTGTTAGGATTCTTGAGGCATCAAATTCAAGACACAGATGAAAAGAACAGATGAATCAACAGACACAACACTGGGCTCTTTTTCCAGCAGCACTTTGCAGCACAAGCTCAGCACCCATCATCAAATTTTCAGATGCTTCATTATTTTATTCCCTGAAGTCAAACCAGGCTGGCTGAAGTGATGTGTCTATCAAAAACACCAATGACCACATAATTAGTCATGCAAGAAAAACAGTAGGAACCCGAATCTCTCAGCCTGAAAGGAGAGATTCACCACACTCCTGGTGATTACCTGTTCCATAAACACAATCAGGGACTCGCGGTTGTTCTCCCACTCCTCGGGCAGCTCGCTCTCGTGGGGATACTTGTCACAGCCAACATAGATGGAGAGCTCAAAGCAGTTCGTGTGCAGGTAGCTGAAGTCATTGATACCTGTCAGCATTGGGGAGAAAGGGAACAACTTCATATCCTTTTTAATCTATTGATCAGATCGGAGGTTTTATGCAAATTAATGTAACTTCTACAAACGCAAGTTGAGTACTCATCCATCTGGCTAAGCCTGCAGAATTGGAAGGGTAAAAGGCTTTTAGAAATAGCAAATGTTCTGTAACAAAGCACCAGAGTGCTCAAAGCCAGGTTGGACAGCACTTGGAGCAACCTGGGATAGTGGAAAGTTGCACCAAGCAGGGGTGGAATTCAGTGGGCTTTAAAGTCCCTTCCAACCCAAACCGTTCTGGGATTCTGCTGACGGAGAAGATGGGGACACAACCAGGAAAAAGGTCTCTCTCTATGACAAAAATCTGTGCTTTGGTTTTAAGAAAGCACTAAGCATCCCTAATCCTGGCCATTGCCCACAGAGCAGCTCTCCCACGTGAGTGCTCTGGCTAGAAATGGAATTGTCTGTGTTGGGTTGGAGAAAGGTGCAGCTCATTACCCAAATGATAGAACCCCAAATGCCAGGGCACAGAGCAATGTGCTCACAGGGGTTGTTATGTAAAAGTGATTTATCAGAGCAGTTGGTGAAACAGTTTCTCAGTCTGCTCTCCTCCCTGAGTACTCTAACTGATAGAAAAGCCAGAAAAATCAAGGTAGCAATAATTATTTTATGTTACATATGGTGTCTGTAGTTTGCAAGGAATAAAAGGGCCTCTTTTCCCCCTATCATGGTGTTGCAGAAGACTGGGAATGCACTGTTGCTCTGCAATAGGATTTCCATCAGAAATGCGTCCTAATCAAGCTCAGTACCTCCAGTCTCTGAGGAGCTGCAGTTTAATTCTGCATTTCAGAGACCTCTGTAACCTTTACAAAGGTCTGGAGCACTAAGGAGGACTGTATTTACATACAGAGCTCCGACATTTCCATTCTCCATGCTTCCCTCCTGTTTCTCACCATTATTTTCCCTGCTTATTAGTTCTCCACTCTCATACAGATAACAAGATAGAGAGCATGAACACTAGAGGAAGAAATTCTCTGAGCTTCATTCCTTGTTCCACCTGCATTTTAAATAAGAAAAGATTTGAAAGTATGTTTGTTAATGATCATTAATTGTTATGTTTTAAATGGCAAAGATTAGCAGGAGTTGCAATCACCGAGTGTTTCTGACCAAGAAGAGTTAAACCAAAACCCCTGTTCCTGCCCAATTACCACAGAGCAGTAGTCAAGTATTTAATGAGCCCTCAGTGCCTTCTGGAAGCAGAGCAGGAGGATTATATAATACAGATGTTAAACTTTTCACTTTCGTTGATGGGGAAAACCTAAACATCAGCCAGTGGCATATGCTACTCTGCATAAATGTGCTTCCCCTCCACTTGAGAAACAGTCACAATTATTTTCCCCTCACATACTGTATAACATCCTGATTAATCTGCTGTGAAATGTTTTGCCATACACAGTAATTGCTCAGTTTTAATACATGTATTTAAGAAAATGGCTTTGCGTTGCCAAGAGCGACTCTTTCCTAGTGCCTGAACATGCAAATCCAGCCTCGAAAACACAGGAAATAAAATTAAATCAATCTCTTTTTTTGCCTCTGTGTAGTTCACCCAGTGCAGAGACTATATATGTAAAATTGCTGAAGAACTTGCATTCACTGCAGTCAAAATAATGAGCAGGAAATATCATGGCTGGGTTTTAAAGGCATGAGGAGGTGTTGAGTATCTATGATGAACACACTTCTCTAGGGACCAAAATGAAATTAGAAAAATCTCATTTCCCATGGCATGAGCAGTGAGAAGTTTCTGTGCAGGACCACTGCAAGGAAGCAGATGGATGAGAAAAGAGGGGATAGGCAGTTTCCAGCGTGGCACAATGAGGAGATGCCACCCATATCCAAAAGGATGGGTGGGAGAGCTTCTGCAAGCACTTTGTTGGAGGTCTTACCATAATGTAACACAGCAGGACATAAATAATAATTAAAACATCATCAAGGAATAAAATCAGATGAAACAAATCCAAAATGTAATTGGTCCTAAGAAATTAGGGTAATATTCAGCATCTATATTGCCCATCTTTAATTAACAGTGTGACAGCTGTTAGTGACAAGACCAATGTCATCTTTTCTAGATCGATTCATAAGGATGCTTCTTGTTGCACTTAGGAAAATTGAATTCATAAATTAGATGATTAAGTGGTCAAGTAAGCTCTCAGAATGCTTTAGAATTTGCAGAAATGCACGGGAATGTACTGTCAGACCTAAGAGTTCAAGGTTTACCCCCAAATTCACCCAACACTTTTTAACCTCCTGAAAAAATATTTGAAAACTGGATTCTCGACTGCAGCCTTTAAAGGCTGGCCAGCACTAACTCCACATGGGCCAACATAAAAGCCCTAAAAGCCATGTCCAAAATCCCAAAATGCTTATGCAGTGGAAGTACCTGCAAGTTCCAAACACGAGCCAGATTCTGCCAAACCTGGGCTTCAGAGACACTGGCCTGCATCTATTTGCTGTTAGTGCTGTTCCTGTTGTCAGCCCACTGCTGGCAGATGCCTGTCTCATCTCCTAATTTCAGAGAATATGTTGTTTGACTGACGCACTTAGAAAAACATGGGGATTTTGAGCAGAACTGTGATGAATCAACAGTCTCTGATTCCCAGCCCTCTCCAAGTGCACATCCAGAGAGGCAAACGTGCCTAATGCTGTTAAAAACGGGCTTTTAATTGGGCTTTCCTGGAAAACCAGGTTTTGGCCACACCACAGGCCATGGCTTCCCCTCTGTGCTCCTTAACAGGGTGACAGGCTTGGGTGTATAGAGATTGATCCAGGCTGTGATTTATCCTGGCAGCAGGAATGCCTGTGGAGCCCATGCAAAGTTTAAGTGAAAGGACATCCAGGTGTTTTAGAAACAGGACAGTAGCAGGCAAACAGTAGCTTTTTATGGCATTACAACTCCATTTTTATTCATTACAACTCCAAGTGATTGTGAGTGGGGGCTGATCTGATGCTGAGTTCAGTCAGCGGGAGGCTGAAATCAGGATTTCCTTCTCTGAGAGCCACTGGAATCTCTCCCTGAAGCCACTGCTTCAGCTCTGATACTGGCTGTGGTGCTTGGCAGCAGTTTTCTTCTTGTCACCTTGTGTGGGGGTTTGGACTGGGTTGGTTTCTTCCTGGCAAACTGTCTTGATTGCCCAGAGTTCTTAAAGCCTATGTTCTGTATGTGCACTTTTGGAAAACTTGGTTGTAAAAGAAACAGTCATCATGTACTAACAACAGTAATGACATCTGGAAATATTCCTCTGAGAACACACGTTCTACCACTGCTGCTGCAATGTACACCAGGCAGTGATGGCTTTACCCTAATTAGCAAGGTAACACTAATTGAAGTTTCTGATGTCTTGGGAGGCTACTTAGAACAGAGGCTGGACAGTGTTAAAGAAATAAAGTATTTATTAAAAGGCCTTCAAAGGATGCACCTTGGGCAGTACAAGAGCCTGGCTGTGGCTCCATCCAAGATGGACAGTGGGTCATGAGTTTTCACACTTTTTAAAGTTTTGGTCCATTTACATATTGGTGTTAACTGTCCAGTTACAGCTTCAGGTGATGAAGTCCCATCCTCCCAGTTTGCTCCCCTCAATTTGCTGTTGTTTGCACTTTTTGGGCCTGAAGCTGCAATGGTATCCTTGGTTCTGGGGCTGGAAAAGGATTGTTTTGTCTGACTGAGCTGTGAGGAGAACTTGCTAACACTTTATATGACGTTCAGAGTTATTGTTGAAGTGAGGGTGGCTGCAACAAATCTTTGAGTCTCCTGACTTCAGGGTGAACGCAGCACAAAGTAGGAAAAAGGGAGCAGGAAGGATGCAGTTCCACCCCCCGCCCCGCCCCCAAAAAATTAATTTAATGAGAAATAAAAAGAGGGATGATGCCCAGAAGCTGAATACAGTATAGGGACAAACTCCAAAGACCAGAAACAAGGGAGAGGTAACAATATATAGTCTTGAGGGTGGATCATTCTAGAAACAATACCATATATGGAACACAAGTAACCAATAGAGAAGAACTTGGTCTAGTTAACATAATAACTCCAAAGGATCTTCGGAGGAGATCTCAAGCTCGGCCTGTGTTAGATGAATGTTTCTCAAGGCTTGAAGCCAAGGCCTGGCTTACCAGGGGTGAAGTCCTTCTGACCCTGCTTCTCAGTCAGCCTGACTCCCAGTCTCCCTGGCAGGCCCCTGGGCCTCCACAGGTTATATTCTAATGCAGTACAAAATGTGAAAAATACGAAAGCAAAAACTTAAGGCATCATTTCTACCACTTACTTCCAGCCACGGTGTGCCAGGAGGCTCCGTTCACAGTGCCATCCTCCTTCTGGAAGTCCTCGGTGTGGCAGGCTCTCCTCCTGGCATCCGTCATCAGCCGGTGCGTGGAGGCGTAGGAGTAAGCCAGCCAGCGGAACACGTGGTCGTCCGGGGTGGGCGTGTAATCCTGGGTCTTCCACATGGACCTCACCATGTCGTAGGGATAGGCCACCACCAGCTCTCCCCCCTGCAAGTTGCCACCCAGCACGAAAGGGATTTTTTCCATCCAGGCGATGATGGCCCTTGTCTCCACCGCCACCTGGGAGAAAAAGTCATGGAGGCTCTGACCCAGAGATGGGGCAACTGAGAGGCGTTGTGGACCCGATATTTTCTAAGTCTAAGAATTGCTAGCTTTTCTTAAGGGAAACTTTTCAATAGTTTTCTTTTTCCCAAAACAACCTTGTGTAAACAATATTTCTTTCCTATAACAACAAGTGTTGTTTGCTATTTCTGTTACTTAGCCAATAGGAGAGGTGTCAGTCCTATGGACCAATAACGTACCTTCTTAGTGCAGTATGTTATAAAAGAGCTGAATAAATTGTAAATAAAACCTTCTTATTTCTACTGCCTTCTGACTGGAGTCAAGCATCTTTATTTATATACCTTTATAACCCTATTACGACAAGGCATTTTAAAAACTTTTATTTCATCTTCAGTCTCATGTGAAGGGTGAGACAATACAGATGTTTTAATTTATGCCATCTCAATTAGAAGCCAAGCTATTTCCTAATTACAATACATTATAAGCGTTTCTTGGCCTACCAGCTTTTGCCACACAATGCTGAAAATGCCTTAAAGCCAATCATCTAAAATTATCCCTCGTGGGTCCTACTACAATACATCTTTCATAGTTCTATTTTTCAAAGCTCTGTTTCAAAGGCAGACCAGGCTCAGTGGTTCCTGAGTGTGACGAGCCAGCAGAAGGGATGTGGGCAAGGCGAAGTTCTTCTTTAAATTATAGTGCTTGTCAGCCATCCTTGGGAGGTCACAGACATCCCTCAAGAACGAACAAAACCTTCATGTCATTATGGAATGAAAAATCTTTATGTCAGTAATTTATGGAATAGGAACATCTATGTCGAGTGAGGCCAAGAGCAGGAAGTGACAGAAGTGTCAGATGGTGACACTGCTCCTCCTCTTTTTGTTTCCAAAATAAGGGGTTTAAAACATAGAAATAATGCCAATAAATTAAAAAGAAGTTTCACCTCAGGAAGTTTCATCTCAACACGAGGATGAACTTTTCCATGAGGGTGGCAGAGCACTGGAACAGCTGCACAGAGAGGTCACGGAGTCTCCCTCTCTGGAAACATTCCAAACCCACCTGGATGTGTTCCTGTGTCACCTGCTCCAGGTGACCCTGCCTTGGCAGGGGATTGGACTGATCTCCAGAGGCCCCTTTAAACTGTATCCATTCCATGATTGTGTGATTCTGAAGTACTAAAAATTGCCACAGTGAAGCTGCTATTAATAGCTGCCATTATATTTAAAAGCTCAGGCCAAAATAAGTTAAATTTCTGGCACTACAATCCAATAAATTACTTTAATGTAAGTCGCAGCACTGGGTTTGCATATGCCTGATCTGCTGCTATGTTATTGAGATAAGAATATATTTCAAGTAAGAGCAAGCAAGAAAATCCCAGGACAAATCTGTGAGTGAGTTTTCAAAGAGCTCATCTATGGCACAGAACTTGGGAGAAGCTTGATCCACGTGGCCAAACTCATGCTGTGCTTCTCCTCATCTACCCTGCTACCTAAAAGTTGGGTAGTCGCTCCTCCAGGTTCTTGCAATAGCTGAAGGAAAAGAAAATCCTCTAGGAAACAGTTTCTTCCTCAAGACCTGCCTCTAATCCTGGGGGAAAATGGTCATTTTGCGGTGCGTTTTTATTTCCGCTGACATAAAGGGAATTATTGCCTTAGATCAGGTGTGGAGCTTCACTCTCAGGTTATTAATTTCTTGAGAAACGTAAATCTCACTCTTTCAGCACATCCCAGCCTTTGTGTCCTCCCTCCTGGCCTTACTCACAGTGGCATTTTCAGACAGGTACCAGTCAGGGATTGGGATGTGATGGTTTGGAACTTTTCTTTTACTCTTCTTCTGATCTTCTGACTCCCAGAGCAGAGAGTTTAAGTCAGGGAAGTTATTGTTGATGTCAATGCCATCCTGAGTCCATCGTCCTAAAGACCAGCCCCCCAATTCTGAACCCTTAGATTAAAAAAAAAAAAAAGAAAAGAAAAGAAAAATTAATGTTCATTCAGAATACAACACAACCTGTGAGCCCCTGCAGAATGTTTGGGAATGTGCCAGAGGTAATTCTATACAGACAAATGGAAGATTAATTATTTAATTAACTGAATTAAGTAATGGGTGCTTTTAAAAAAATTTTGTATAAAATCTTGAATGAGGTGAAGGAAAATCCATGAAAATTTACTTGAGGCTAGCCAAAATCTATTACACAATGGAGACAGCACACATTTCCTCCTATGACTATGATTTTGACTTTCCTGTTCCAGTCTTATGCAGACTGCTCTGGAAGGTTTTCCAGTACTTTTAACCAGCCCCTACAATTTTTTCCTGGTTGTCTGTCTTCATCCAGACTGAATTATTACGATGCCCAACACATTGTGCTCTCCTTAAAGGCACACTATTACATTTCAGCTGCGGAGGAATGCAACTTTTCACGTGCTGAGCTTGGTTTCTCGTGAGAAACAGACTGCATGAATTTTCCATTTTCCATAATGGTGTTCCCATGGCTCTGTACACCCTGGGATGGTTTGTTCTGGCAGCCTTTGAGACCCTCCTTTCCATGTACATTTTCCTGCTAGCCAACATCACATCAAATACTCTTCCTTTCAGCTTCTTCCCAAGATGGTTTGCGCTTACTTTGATGTGCCCATTTTTCATTTTTAAAGTTTGATCGCTTGTGATCTTTGAAGAAAATAATGACAAGAGGAGCATTTTTGATTCATCTACTGGAAAGAAAAGAATTCCTTGATGTATTCATAATCTTAATTTACCGCTTTGTAGGCCTTGTCATATCCATCAGGGTTCACTGAGGGCAGAAGGTGGATCCTCGTGTCCTGGATGAGGTGCACAATGCGTGGGTTCCCAGCCAGGTATTCCTGGCACATGAACTGCATCAGCAGAAGGATTAGCTCTCTTCCAAGCACTTCATTCCCATGAGCTCCTGCAATGTAGTGGAATTCCGGCTCCCCTGTGGAAAAAAAAAACAACCCACAGAGCAGAGTTGTCATCAGAGCAGCAAATCAAATCTCTATCAAATGGCATCGATGTCAATCAGCAGCATTTCACTTCAGGAGAGTTGGAGAAATGTTTCAGCTGCATAGATGAGAGGTGGAAATGTCACTTTAGAGAAATAAAGTGCTTTCTGTTGCTATTTTAGAACAGGCTTATGTATTAGTGATATCAAAAGCCACTGTGTAAAACCTCTAAAACCCATTTTTGATTAAACATATCTATAATTATATTCACAACTTCAACTTGTTAGAGATAGATTTTAACAGTTTTGAAGGTCTAAAAGTCACATAAAAATACTTAGCCAAAAAAGAATTTTCCTAGCAACTAATCTAAACACGTTATCAGGGATGTCTTCACGGATAGAGCAAAGCACACAATTCCTTTATTCCAACAGCTGTACCAGGCACTATCACAGTGAGAAGGACCAAAGACTGAATGAGTTTCTATGCTGAAGAATTATATCATGGTAGGAAATTGAACCCTAGACCTCATGAGTGAAAAATTAATTGGAAATTTGACCTGTCCCTACTTGCAATGCATTCATCCCACATAACAAAGGTGACTTTCTATCTATAGCTACATCAATCCCACTACTAAAATCCACCCTCCAGTATTAAAATTCACTTTTATTTTATTACCGTGTAGAATGATCATTAAAGAATTTGATCCCACATTCAAAATGTCCTCTATTTGTGCTCACCCTCCTCTTCCCAATTTAGAAATACAGTGCTGAGGTTCCTCCCACATACATTTGAAATCTTTGCTGCCATGAATATAATTCCATCAGTGGTAATTAGTGCAGATACAGAGGAAGAGGAGGGGGAAAAAAGCCAAATCCCATCACCCTTTCAACAGATTTAGTTAAGACTAAAATCCTAACCAACTTCGTGTTCTCCTGGGTTGTCAGAAATCTCAACAGCGTAGAGCTTCAGTCCTTGGTAGCTTTTTCCAATATTGTAAATTCTTGTGATATTTGGACACATTTTATTCACAGTTTTCATCAACTGCCAATAAAAAGAAAGAGAAAAAAAGAGAATATATTTAGACAATGCAGTATCAAAATAGATCCACTATGAATTGGTTCATTCTAAATTGGATGTGGCACAAACTCTTCATTTGCTTCTCTGATTACTTCTTAGTTGTAAAAGCTTTATGTTTAGTACATGAATTTATAGCTCTGCTATCTCATTTTTAACACATTCTGCCATGGAGAGTAATTAAAATAATGGAGAGTAATTAAAACAACCACACTTGTGAGGTACTATAGGTGACTCGAGGTGACCCAGGGCGTCAGTGCACAGAAATGGATTTATTTTGCAGGTTACTACATTTTCTCCAATAGAAATATTAATTTTTTTTCACTCTGCCAGCAAGTAGAGATATTGCATTAAAAGCAGTTCTATTTTAGCTAAAGGCTAAAACCATATTGTATAAATAATGTTACTGACTCAGACCTGTGTTTACTAATTTCTCTCCTCACACCTTTTTCAAATTGAAGGAAACTGAGCTGGCTGATGTTTCCCTGCATCCATGTAGCTCCACAAGCTGAGAAATAGGGAATGTGAGCCCATTGTCTCAGAGCCGCCTATGAAACCCAGCAGAGAAACTCCTGACTCTGAAACTTCCACATGCAGAAGCTTTCCTGACGTGTCTGGCACTGCAGTGCTCACAGGACACCAGGAACATCAATTTAGAGAGGTGGTTGGAAATATGGAAATGCTCATTAATAGTGAGAAGAAGACCCAGAACCAAGTTCAAAGTATATTACATTCAGTGGAAATATTTGTATTGGCCTCAGTAAGCTCCCCATCATCTCTTTAATTGCCAACATGTGATTATTTTCTGAGTCAAAGAACTTTTCCTGCATTAGAGCCTTTGTAGTAACATTTACTGTGACTCTTTAGGTAACATGTAATGCAATGGAGTTCATGGAAATACAATGCTGACAACAAACATATTTCATATTTGATCTTCTTATTCCCATTTCCTACGAATGGCACAGTATTTCACCTTTGATCTGGATTTGTTATCTCAAAGACAAGATTGTACTCAAATACCCACATCAAAGATGTAACAGCTTCCTGTGCCACATAAGTATATACAAATACATACATAGCAATGAACACATAATAAATATTTTGGGCTGTAAAACAATGCTGCACACAAGATACAGCAAGCATTCCTACTGACTGGAAGAAAAATATTGAATGCTCTTTTACAAGGAGAAAACTGGAGCTGTAAATTTCATCTTCCTAACCATAGACTTGTATTAAAACTACCTGACACTGAGAAAATCCCTCCCTCTCACAAATATTTGACTTACTGCAATGTAATGTAATGCTTCCAAAACATGGCCCAGGAACACCATCTCCTCCTCCATCAGTGCTGATAATAAATCACTTCAAAAATAGCATTTTTCTAAGATGGTTGGTGGTGAAGTAGCTATGCAAAGCGACAATAATGTATTTGTGGGTTGGGGATGTTTTTGATTGTTGTTGTTTGTTTGTTTTTAATAAGAAGCTGACACTGGCAGTTATTATTCCATTTTGCACTGAAGTTTTGAGAATAATTTTGGGAATGTAAGACTTGTTGCAATGCAATCCACAATATTCTGCCCACCAGCAATTAAAATCCAATGAGCTCAAAAAAAATTAACTATTTTGATACAGAAGAAAACAAAAATTGGGAGAGCACACAGTTCACAATTCTCTACTACAGTCACAGATTTTCCATTTATATGAAGAGTGAAAAAACATTCTGGTTTAAGGCTGTGGTTTCTTCCCCAAGATATTTCTAACCTGACCAACCTGCCTTTCTGCAACGACAACATAAATACATTTTATTTTATTGTTCCTGACAGTAATTATGCCAATTGAGTTCCTACTCGTCTAATCTTTGTGCTAAGAAATATAGGCCATGAAATCTCTACCAAAATAAACGTGTGACTCAGTACACAATTGCTCAATAAAACCCAGTGGTGATTCATGCAGTATAAATACACTGAAAATCCAGCACACAGCAAGTGAATCACACACATCAAGTCCAAACATATTATCTTTATATTTGAAGAGAAAGTGGGTAGAAATATTTCTTCAGGACAGCCCACACTTGTGTCTGTGGTGATATGAAGCAAGATTAAAAACAATAACAAAGCCAAGGACAAGGCTGGTTGTTTGAAGTTAAGGGAACAAGATTAACAAGGCTGGTAGATTTAAAATTATGCTAACAGAGGCTTTTTTCTGGTGAATTTTTGGTGATTTTCACAACTGTGAATATGGAATTGGACTCTAGAGTTTATTGTGATTATCCAAAATCACTGAAATACATGAGAAAACTGATGGCTAAATCGGATTAAAATCTAGAAATAAAAACCACTGTGTCATTCACATCTCAAATAAATATGGAAGAAAAAGAGTGGCACATTATACGAAAATACTCTGTCATATAGTGTCACCTCTTTCAGGTTAGTTTGTGTACAAATTGTGACTTTATTGGACTGCTTCTTCTAATAGATTAAAACAGGGAAAATATTTTAAAAACATACTGTAGACAGAGTTTAATAATATTTTGTAGAAGTGGAATTCAGATTCCACAGGGCTGAGAAGCTTGGACCCATCCATCGTCCATCACACACCAGCCTCTTTGCCTACCTGCCTCATCTCCTTGTAGTTGTGATGCTTAAAGTCCAGATTATCAGTGGTTGTCATTTCATTTCTTCTGTGGTAATAATTGTTTGGGTCTGAGAAAAGAAACAGAAGAGTTTTCACGTGCTTAAGGATTTCAAATATAAAGGTGCTTTAGCACAATGCATGTAAGGAACGTGGAAATCTGAATTCCACCGTCCTGTGTGTACTTAAGAAAATTTTCAAAAGCAAAACTCAGAGAAACAACTAATTTTAAATATTTCTAATCACAGATCAGTTCATACAGATCCAAACAAAGGCAGAGAAGCATCAGCTTTCCAGACAGCAGCTCCTCTGCACAAAAAACTAAACTTCAACAGAAAAGAAGAAGGGCAGCCTTAGGCTGCAGAGGAGGGGAAAAGTCATTGAGAAATGATGAGTCAGATGCAAGATAAAAGAGTGGAAGAAAAACCAAATTAGAGGAAAAAGCCACAGTAAATGTTTTGTGTCCACTTGATTAATTTACTCTTGCACGGAATTTTAGTTTTCTTGGTGAGTATTTTCCAAGTCTATGCACTGCTTGCAAAATATGGAAAGGAAAAACCGTGCACATTAAACATTCCTAATTATCTTCCAGAAGAGTTCCTGTGGAAGTCAGAGATGCTTGTTACTTAAAAATTTACATATTTGCTTATTTATGGATACTATTTATAGTTTGTTCATTTTGAAGTATCAAAGGAGTATATGTGGTCAGAAAAGAATATTTTGTCTCCTTGACATTCCAGGGCCTTCACCTGGAAAAAAAAACAACAATGAGGCCAAGACTGTTATGGCTCAGCTTTGAAGTTGCTGATAAATGTGCTCCTAGCCTAATCTACTACGATTTATTTTCAGAGACAAACAAGTCTATTTGGAAAACATCAGACACATTCCTTAACTTGCCACATCTGGGATGTCTGGAATTTTGAGTAATCATTTGTCAAGCCAGTGGCTGTCAGGCTTCAATGAAAAATTGTTTCCCTTCACACAAAATCATCTTCATTGGTTTAAAATTATTGGGGGAAAAGAGAAATGTGAAAAAGTCTAAATATCATCCTGTCTTATTGCAACTCAAAAAGACATTGTCTCTAGAGAAAAAAAAAATGGTTTTAAACAATATCACCTGTCAGCTGTGACATTTTTGGGGAGGGTGGGGAAAAAACAATTCTGAGTAGCAAAAATATGTAGTTAACATCCCACAGCAACAAATCCTTAATGAAATTATGGCAAACTCACAACACTGCAAAATACTTTATAACATTTTTAAGTTTTGTATCTCTGGCATTAAAACCACTAAATATTCCCATAAAATCCTAAAATTTTTTGAGTCTTTTGCACTATTTAAGTTATTTATGAAATGAAACATGCAAATTTCATTAAGGTTCACAGTAACATGACCCATCCTTGTCTCCACTTCCATTTCCTAATCTACAGCAGAGATGCTGGAAGGTCAGTTGAAGACTGCTCTACAAATATGACTGAAAAATGTCCAAAAAAGAATCTTGTCTCATCAAAATCAATGTTAATTTGTAGAAATTACTCATTAATATACTGATGGATAAGAAATGGAAATCAGAAAAAAAGCCAAAAAAACAAAACCACTTCTTCATAAAAGAGACAATGTGTTAAATGCCCCACAGAATATCTTCATAATCGAAAAAATATCCCCACGTTGTAAAAATATAAAAATAAACATCATAAAACTGCAAGGATGTTGAAGGTTTTCTGTATCACCACGAGCCAAAATATACAGCAACCGATATTTTCCCCCTGATACTTTAATCCCATTCCTTTCAAAGCCTGGCTCTTTTTCCATACATCAAACACTAATATCATGGGAATGACTGTGAATGCTGTAGAGTTGGTGGAAACTTAAAAAAATTGTGCAGTGAGAATGATTGTATCTCTGGCCCTTCCTCAACAGAGCTCAATTTGACAGCTCCCTAGGGAATTAACACTCATATTTTACCAGGCTCTGCTGTAGCCTGCTTGGATCTCTGGATTTCTGCTGCAGCAGGAATACAGATTAGAACATTAAAAGCTAAAATGCACAAAGGCAAACAAGGCTTGTGCACAGCTGGATGGGTCCACTTTGGCAATTTTTTTTTTTTTAATAAAACTGAGAATAAGAGACTGAGGAACTCAAACCACAGAAGATTTATAATAAAAACATACGGATTTATTCACAGAAATTCTAGAGAAAGTCTGTCTTTCTTCCAAGGAGAAAAGGTCCTGCAAAACTGTGGCACTCCCATTTATACAGAGGGACATCAGCTTTTTCTACCACTAATCTCTCTTTGCATCAGCAGTAGAGTTAATGAAGTTTGCTGGTAGAGGCACCTTGTTCCCTTCATCCTTCTTTGTAAAGATGGACAAGTGGTTAAAGCTGTTAAATCATGTATTCATTTGGACTACAGAATGGCCTGGGCTGGAAGGGACCTTAAATCCCATCCAGTGCCACCCCTGCCATGGCAGGGACACCTTCCACTGTCCCAGGCTGCTCCAAGCCCCAATGTCCAACCTGGCCTTGGGCACTGCCAGGGATCCAGGGGCAGCCACAGCTGCTCTGGGCACCCTGTGCCAGGGCCTGCCCCCCCTCCCAGGGAACAATTCCTGCCCAAGATCCCATTCAGCCCTGCCCTCTGGCAGTGGGAAGCCATTCCCCCTTGTCCTGACACTCCAGGCCCTTTTCCAAAGTCTCTCACTATCTTTTTTGTAGCTGCCCTCAGGCACTGGAAGGCCACAATTACATCACACTAACACCTTCTCCTCTCCAGGCTGAACAATCCCAATTCTCTCAGCCTTTCCTCATGGGAGAGCTGCTCCATCCCTCTGATCATCTCTGAGGCCTCCTCTGGATGTTCTCCAACAGCTCCATGTCCTTCCTGTGCTGGGGACTCCAGAACCTCAAGTGCATCAATTCCCAACTACTTTGCAGGATGAGGGCTCTGAAAACTGCCCGTAAAAAGTACCAGAAAGGACCAACTGCTCAGCATTTGATGGAAAAAAAAAGAGATTCTCACTTATTACAGCTCTACTGCACCTCAGCCAGTGAAGCCCTGATGCTTCTTTAGCAGGTTTCAGTTTCTCAGAAGTGGTGCTCCAAATGTAGGCCATGATGAAGGAAATCCCAGTGATTCAGAACAGTTTTTGATAAAAAGAATATTCTCGTTTAAATCCTTTAGACTGCCTTCAAAACCGCAATATGTTATCTCGCATATGACTGGGGTTTTTTTTAATTTCTGTGTAATTTAAGTGAATTTGACTTGTCTTCACTAAATTGAACATCTCACATGTGTAATCTTGAAATAAATCCACTGGCAGCCACATCAGGTGATCCTAAGTTTTCTTCCAGATGATCTATTTCACGGCAGCCTCATGAGCATTGCTCATGAGCATTAACATCACACATGAAATCAGCAATGAAAGAATATTTTTCAACTATAAAATGATTCTTTTCTCCTTTTACGCTCAGAAGTAGATGCTGGATTTAGAACTGCTGTTTACATGACCACGTATAATAAAAGATACCTGTAGAAAGTCACATTTTTTATCAACAAATGAACACATCTCTAGACTTGACCAGGTAACCTGGCACTAAGAGACAAGCAGTAAAAATAAGACTAAAGCCACTGCAAAACAGTACTCCTTTACAGAGCTGTTAAAGTTCATTTTTTATCTTGGGTTCAAAGTAATGACACAATCATGGTACCAGTGATAGTTTCCTATATAAGAACTATTAAAAATTAAATTTCATCACAAATTCATTCCATTAAAATAATTGTCTCTTGCCTTGAATACTCCACAATATCAATAAATGCATGAAGAACTCAACTAATTTTCTCTCTCCAGTCTCTGGGTGCTTTTGATCACATGCAATTTCGTTTTGACCTTCCTTAGGTTTGAGAAAGAGAAGGCAAGGAAAGCACATCCATCCCTCTGAGGCAAGTGCAAAAAATTGTGTGTGTCAGTCTCCTCCTATGGAAATACCAGCATTTTTGGAAAGTGGAGAGGGAATTAAATGCTTGTGGTTTTTGTCCTCTTTTTTTGAGACATGGCAGCTCTGATTGTTGCTATAGGTAGGATGTTCTGGCATCTTTCCTCCAAGGATAAATGTCTTTCTCTCGGTGAAACTGCAAATCCCTTCTGTTGCCCAAAGATAGCACTAACATAGTTGGACAACACAGCTTTTTTTTTAATTTCTTTTTTTAAATTTTTTTTAGAGTTACTATAACAGTCTAGAAAAGGTTCATTGTCCAAACGAGTGTAAGCTACAACAAAACTGTACATTATGGATAAAATAGAAGCATTTCACTGATAAAAATTACAATTATCTTATAAAATAGTGCTTAACTTCTCTGTTTCAGTTGTCTAAATAGTGTTTTATCATGATTTATCCAATTTTTAGTGCATCTACCACATGCAGCAGGTTTTATGGACAGAGCCCTACCCACAGGAATGGGTTCTAGCTGCCTTTAACCATTTCCATTTCATTCTGACGGGGCTAACAACTTCTCCTAGAATATCGATCTTATTCAGGTTTTTTCGGTTTTTTTATCCTTTCTCATTATTCCTTTATTACCCTCCCTTGTGAGCCTGCTTGATGGAAAGCTGATACAGAGCACAGACTGAATGCAAATGTTTTAATATATGCAGGGATTAATAAAGGCATAAACCCTGAAATTACAAGTCTAGAAGACATGAAAAGTCTTCTTTGAAAATGAAAAGAAATTCAGAGTTATGAAAAAATGGGTTTCTTTCCTTCCACCCTCCTTTAGTTGGGGTATTTCTCTATGACCCAGGCTTTGGAAAGGCTAGAGGTGTGTGAGCTAACAGAGCTCCACCTCCTGATTTGGGTGAATTTAGGAAAATTGGTCATTTTTATGGAAAAAAAAAAAAACAACTGTCAGGAAAGAGAAGCCCTTGATTTCCAGTCCCACAGCCAATACAGAGTGTTAGAGCAGCAGTGTCAAAGTCGCTGCTCCCACGGCCAAACCATCCAGATACTTGACTCAGAACGAGCAAAATAACAACAATAAAGAATGAGGAACCCACTCAGAGGGAGCTGCAAAAAAACCCCTCCCATCCTACAGGAAGAAAACGTGCGTGGAAAGGCCTCTGGAACCTGAGGAACAGCTTTGTCCCAGGCGCCTCGCGTGCGATGAGCAAAATGAACAAGGAGAAAGAAATGCCAGCTCTTTCTGAGCTAAAAAAGATGGGTCAGCACTTATCAAAACCTATTAGTTCTTCAGTCCAATTACATTTTGAATGAACACACCCCATTCCCATTGTGTTTCTCAATGAATGATTCTGGTATTTTCTTTCAGGAATATACTGAATCAGCCACTGCGGGCAATTAACTCAATAAATGACTACCAGGGGGATGCACTGATGCTGTTTCCATGTGAATCCACGATCTGTGAAAAGCTGGAAGAGCACTCAGCAGGACAGTGCTGAAAGTGGAGACGTGTTCCCAGCTTCACCCACTGACACAGACCCGTGAAGCTGAAGGGTAACAAATGGCAACGCTGCCAAGCAGGATTTGGGCCTGGATGGGTGTAAAGCCAGTAAGGATCCAGGGTAAAAAACTGCTGTACTTCATAAAAATCACCTTTCCAAATACTGACATTTCTGCTTTTTCCTGTTTAGATGCAGTTTCAGGGGACAGAAAGGGATCATGAGAATTTCCCTACATATTGCCCTACAAAACAGTTTGGGTGCCATCTCTGTCATTCCCTGGAGACCTCTGTGCGTGTCCTGTGTGTCAGTAAAAAGTCGCGGTGCTGAAAAAAAGTTCCTTTTCCTTTAGCCTCACACCCTGGTTTATAGAGAGCAGTTCCACACAGGAATTCAGGATAAATCACTGCTCTCTGAGAGTCTTTTCAAGAGCTGAGGGGAAATATTGTCTGTGGAATTGCCCATCACAATGGGAAACAAGCAACCCACAGAGGCACAGTGCTAAAACCCACAGCTGAAAGAAATCAGAATCCTCCTGAAAACAGGGAAATTCACATGCACAGGGCACCTTTGGTCACTGCCATCAAGTCCAGGATGTGTTTTTTACTCACTGACAGCAGCTGTCTGTGTGCTGCTGAATTTCAATGTTTCATGATAACACATCTACAGAGTAAATTTTATGACAATTCTTGCCCCACACTTCTCCTTGGCAGAGAATTATCCCTTCCATGACCCAAACAGTTTTGCTTATTTTTTTTTCCCCCTGAGTGTTTAAATATCCAAAGGACAAAAATCAAGCTGTGCCTCCTTGGCATGTGAAGATCCTACATCACCAGAGGAACTGGAGGCAGCAAGTTCTGAACAGAGGCAGGAACAGTAAAAGCATGGTGAAAGGCTCTGGAAAGGCAGTTTTTTTCTGGCTCTAGTGTTTCTGAAAACACTGTTCACAGACCTCTGCAAAAAAAATAATCCCCATGGTGCCAGAATTTGAGATCAAACAAAACAACAACAATAAAGAGGAGAGGTGTGGAATAAGTAGAAAATACTTGAGAAAAGAGGGGTTTTTTTAATATTTATATACATGTATGCACAGAAATGAAGACATAAATCCACCACAAGACTACTCACAATGTGCCTGGCAGAATCAAGGCTTTGGAAAAATTCACAGTATTGAATGGGTTTGGGTTTCTTTTTTTTAAGTGGCCTTGCATAGCATAGGACAATTTCCCCTCACTTCTGATCTGCCAGGGATGATGCTGGATTTAATAACACTTGAAATATCCTAGAAATCCCTTACAGCCCTAAGTCCTCTCCTTCCTTCCTACAAGCTAAGCTCTAGTTCAGCAACAGGATTTGACTTCAAAATATTTAAGGGAAATCCTATGGCCTATATAATTTTTAAAAAATTTAAAAAAATTTTAANCTCTCCTTCCTTCCTACAAGCTAAGCTCTAGTTCAGCAACAGGATTTGACTTCAAAATATTTAAGGGAAATCCTATGGCCTATATAATTTTTAAAAAATTTTAAAAAATTTTTTAAAAAATTAAAAATCAGGCTATGTAATTGTTATTTCTTGTCTTAGAAGCTTGAGACACCTGCAAGTGCCTGTCCCAGTACATAACCTTGTTGTCTCCATTGTGCATGTGCACTCAGGAAGATTTACTGCACTGCATTTAAGCCCAAACAACAAAGAAAATCTTGTTAGATCATCCAGGCAATCTTGTTTTATTAATAAAGAGAGATACTGAGAGATACTATGTTGATAGTTGATATCAAAAGTTATCCTGATACTGTCTGTGGGCTTGGGCAGATATTTCTGTTTCTTTTTGCATAACCCTACTCACTAAAGATAAATATTGTACCAAAAGCAAAGATATGAAAAATAAATGAGATGTTTTGAGTCTTGCCCCAGGCAGTCACGCCAACATTAATTAAGAAAGGCTCTCCTTACCTGGCAAGGGGCAGCCCAGGATCTCCAGCCTCATGCAGATGCTGCCCTCCTCGAACCAGGAGCGGGGGTTGATGCGGATGTAACGCGCCACCAGCGGCACCGGCAGCATGTTCAGCACTGGGATCTCCTTCTCGCTGTTCCCTTCAAAAATCTGGGCCGGACAAATGGGGGAAATGGCAAAGTCACTGCTTCTGACTGTCTCTCAGTGGTTTTGGTAAATAGAAATGTAAAATCAACTTTCAGGTTCAGGCTGATGGTGGCTCAGGCCCGAACTGCTCTTTGAGGATGGTGATCCCCCCATTCCCTTGGACAATTCTGTACCTGGGGATTTGCTCTTAAAATCAATGGGACCACTGAGAGATGCTGCCACTGACTAACCTGTGGCCAGCCCCTGAGTTCCCACGTCTGCTCTTCCTCATAAAACATGTTTCATTCTACTTACCACATCTCCAGATTCGTTTCTGACTGCAGTCCATGCATGGCTGTCATTGCTCACCAACACTCTGTAAGAAGTCACCCAGTTACTCCTTGAAAAAGAGAATAAATAAGTTATTCTTCATAACTTAGAATGACTGCACATTATTTAATATAATCAAGTTTATAAGGCTGCTAGCAGTGGAAATCCCATTTGGCAAAGTCATGCCAGTCTGGATTCAACAGACTATTCAAAAATCCTAGCACATAGAAGCAAAATCCTGGTGAGATAATATTCTGGGATTCCAGGAGGTGAGAGACGTGCTGTTCTCCTCTCCTTTGATATGCAGAGTTTGGGATAAATGGCTTATCTAGAACAGATTTATGCAGCGTTCAAAGATCATCTTTTCAGCGGTAGAACATTTATTAGTTCTGCTGTTATCAGAGAGGATGGGAAAAAAGTAATAAATCCTCACAGATGAAACATTCGTGAATTTCAAACAGCAAAATTTCCATGTCTTTCAATAGAAGAATAACTGGCGCCTGCAGTTATTCTTGTATTTATTAGCAAGACATAGGGACAGAGAGACAATTGATCACAGGACTACTGCACTCCTACAATATCCTGATCAATCCCCAAAAGGATGATTTTTCTAATGTTATCTCATTTACAGCAAAATCCCTTTTCATCTAAAAAAGTTAAATACTTCAGTCATGCCTCATCTGGATCCATCTAAAGAAGAGTACAAGGAAAAGTAAAATGCTGCTTCCTATATTCTGGATCAAAGCTGTGGAGCTTCACACTGCCTGGGCATTACCTGTGGAAATGTGTGCACAGGGATGGAAAAGGCTGGAGAATGCCCAACTCTCCTCTCACATTTGTTACTCAGAAAGAGCAGCAGTGATTTATTTTTTCTCCCCTAACACCTGGTTTCAGCAGGCAGGGACTTGGAGGAGAGTTGTGGCTTGGAGGAACATTTGTACCATGAAATCAGTCCAGGATGATCAAATTCTCTATTTATGTGCAACCAGAAGGGCTCTGGAGCTGCTCTTCTTCAGCACAGGTTCTTAGCTAAGCTCCAGCCCCATGGCTGGGAGTGAAACCAGGGTTAGGAAAGCTCTTGACACTGGAGAGAACAAAAGGGGCCTTTGGGGCAGGTATTGGAGAAGCAGTAGAGCATAAAAACTGGAGACCAGGAGTACCTGGAAGGACAGACACACCTAAGAACTCCCCCTTGTACTGCTCCTATACAAACACAACTTTGATTTGTTTTGTTTTTTCTTTTTAAAATCAACTAATAATAGCAAACTACCTTTGAACACACACCCCCACACTGAACCCACTGTGCCTGTGTGTAAAGGGACAAACCAGCCTTTATGTGCTCACTAAAGAGAGTCAGGCTTCTAGTGAAGACCAAAAAGGGAAAGGGACAAGGATGAAACAAGAGTAAAACCATCAGTTCACCAAGCCTTGTACAAAACAGACAGCTGAGGTTTTTTTACACACCTAAAGACAAAGAAAATATTTAGCAGGATTTGGAAAATCACTTCTGGACATTCTATACTAATGCTCCCAAAAGTGAAAAAAAA